>VBSM01000865.1:4499912-4560083 GCA_008086735.1 Cheirogaleus medius | reverse complement strand
TTAAAAAAAAAAAAAAAAACTGATGACTGATCAAGATAAATCTATATGGTTAAAAATATTTGGTAAAGTATTACTTATTCTAATTAAAGGTATAAAAACTTCACAGGTGCATTACTGCTTACATGAAAATATTTCCTCTAGAGTTACCAAATGCTTTAACATATCAAGATACACATATGACAGAATTTTCAAATCATATTAGCATTTAAATTCTCTTAGGGCCTAGAATATAAGTTTTTAAATGTTTTACTCAGGTCTTTGATTCATCTATCACCCCTTTCCCTGCTACAGCCCAGGTGTGGAATAATTTCTTAATTCAAGTATCACTCATGGGCTAACAATCTCACTCATCATCTCACGCTACTCTAAAAAGGGGCTATCATCTCCATTTCTTCAAAGCACTCAGTAGAATAGTAAACAATATGTCTAATATATAACTAATATCTAATTGGCAGAGATATGATGCTGAAATATCAGATGCTAAAAGAGTTCTAATTCTGAGGTTTTAGTACTTAGTTTATTTTAAACTAATTGCTAAATAAAATTTAGCATTTCCTTCTATTTTGAATATAGGCAACAAACTAGAGTAGTATTACCAGTATTGTGACCGTCACTGATAGAAGACAGATTATTTCCCTATCAAGTGCTGCAGATACTGATGGGTCAGTTGTGTTCATCATTACTTTGAAATTATGGTTTATTGCTAAATTTGTTAATGCCAAAAGGAACACATACATCATAAGTTTAATTATATTTTAATAAGTATATTTCAAGTATAATTGATTTCCTTTATAATACTATGTTTTGCTTTTCTGCATATAAAACATTCTGAGAAGAATTTCAAAGCCTTCATTGGAATGCCAAAAAGATTCAAGAATCGACAAGGTTAGGAACCCCTATGATAGAGGAACAGTGATAATAAATGCTGCTCAATAATAATCATTAGAAACCTCTCTCTCTACTTTGATCTCAAAAATGCACCTTAAGCACGTCCAAAGTATTTCAACAACTGAAAATAACTATGCCCTTAAGAATTCAAATTTCTCTAAAGTATCATGTTTATCTTAAATTCACACAAATTTTATATTCAATTCTATAATCATCCATATTCCTTTTTAGCAAAAAAAAAAAAGAAAGAAAGAAAGAAAGAAAGAAAGAAAGAAAGAAAGAAAGAAAGGAAGGAAGGAAGGAAGGAAGGAAGGTAGGTAGGTAGGTAGGTAGGTAGGTTAACAAGATAATTAGGCTAAATTGAGACTCTATGCGTGCTTTATAGAAGGAGGTTCTCAAAAGTAATATAAGAATCACTCCTGGGTGCTCACTAAAAATACAGACATACAGGCAACAACCTCCAGATATTCACAGGGCTGCAGCAGAGCAAAGGAAACTGCATTTTTTAAAAATGGCCCCATGATTCTGATGGTGGTCTCTATGATCAAAATTTAAGAAACGCTGCCTTGTGGCTATTATCCGTAGAAGGTATAAATACCCTAACTTCACAAATTCAAATAGTCAAGCAACTTCCACAATTTTCTTTAATGAATAATTTCCATTTTTCTGCTAGAGTGAAAAGAAACTCTCCAACTCCTAACTTCCAAATGCCTTTTTATCTATTCCTCATAGTTTCCTCAGACTATTTTCCTGATTCAAAATCAGTTTTGGGACATTTTTTTTTAAGAGATGAATTCACAGTTACTTTAAGCCAGCGGTCCTCAAACTTTTTAAACAGCGGGCCAGTTCACTGTCCCTCAGACCGTTGGAGGGCCATTGGAGAGTGCCGGGCACATTCCACACATGCGCACTGTGGGCCCGGGGCGAGTTGGCTGCTAAGCAGGACACACAGCAGCAGCAAAAACACCCGGCGGGCTGGATAAATGTCCTCGGCAGGCCGCGGGTGGCCGCGGGGCCGTAGTTTGAGGACGCCTGCTTTAAGTATTCAGTATCTTAACTGAAAAATCTCTTAGCATTAACGACACTGAAATGTATTTAAAAGAGCGTACTTAAATAATTCAGATTTCCTGACTGATCAAGTCAATCTTCCAAATCCTTCTACGATATTTTACGTTTACCTCTCTGAAACTTATGGAAATTAATTTCTTACACTGGTAAAGCATTTTACATCTGACCATATTAAGCTGATATCACAACCAATTTAAATATTGTGCATTCCTAGAATATATGTTTCTGAGTTTCTGTCTGCTCTTCCCAGGAAGTACTAATGATTCATGCAGATCTACTTGCCCAGTAAGAACGAGAAGCACCTCCACCTACCTGCTCATCACCATTGGTGGCATGCCCAGATTGTTTTGTGCCATCACTTTATTTATGCCTTTAAGGGCCACCATTTTGGCTTTCATTATAGGATCTGTAATTGCATCAAAATCTAAAGAAGAAATATATTTTTAAGTTACTTATTTCATAGTACTTGGTTCAAAGTACCTAAGAGGTAATGCAAGTATCACAAACGTTATGTAATTCATAGACTCTTACACCTCATTTAATAATCACTTATAGGATTATTATATTAGATAAGGAATTATGAAATGGTAACCACCTTATCCTGGATTTAATTGTATCTCAGTAATCTTTAACTGAATCATGCTTTAATATCTTATTCCTACAGGAATTAAAACAAAAATTCTGTCAAATTTAAGGGCAATTATAGCAATAATCTAAAGCAATGCAATTCCCTTTCATCCAAACTTTTGCAACGCTAATCAGCATGGTTTCTTTAGTAATGTAACATCATGAATAAGAATCTGCAATTATTTCCAAATACCAAGGAATTCCACCAAATTAGTTACCATTCTTAAAAGAAAAATGTATCAATTTCTTTAGGGTATATTCTTATAAGGAGAGGCTACTGAGAAAAGTCCTTTTTGCACATAAGTGAAAAAAGGAGCAATATGATGAAATTAGTTATATGTAAAATAGAACATCCATTGTTCAGAAGAAAGTATTCCTTAGACATATGTGCTTTGACTGCCAATTCTTAGAGGCACCGAGGCATTTTGATTGCAGCATTCTTTTGTTTTTGTTTTTAAAACAAACAAGTTAAACAGGTTTACAAGACAAAAAGTTGCCAAGTGTTTGCTGTATACAAAAGGATCGTAAGCAGCTTTATTTCTATCATAATTTCCTTAAATTCATCTTTCTATGACTCTGAGAATGCATGGCAACAATAGTTGGAAGGTAGGAACTAAAAAGACGACTCTAGTGTTATTAAATAATACCATAAATAATGGAACTGAGTGAGGTGTACAACTCAGTTTTGAATCTATCAATTTACCTGGAAAGAATCTTCATTGCTTTCATTTTAAAGCTCAAGGAGGAAAAGGAAGGCTCCGAGCTCTATTCTAAATGGAGTTTTTGGGTTTTCGTTTGTTTGAGGTTTTTTCTGAGACAAGGTCTCGCTCTGATGCCCAGGCTAGAATGCAGTGGCATCACCATAGTTAACTGCAACCTCAAACTCCTGGGCTCAATTTTTCTTTTTTTGCTCAGGCTGATCTTGAACTCCTGACCTCAAGCAATCCTCCCCCCTTGGCCTCCCAAAGTGCTAGGTTTATAGGCATGAGCCACCATGCCCAGTCTCCAAATGTAGTTTAATAATGAAATTGTAAAAGCATATTCCATGCCACCCTAATGCCCACAGTAATATATGTTGAGACCCAAGGGGATTCCTACCAATATTAGGGAAGAACGGTTCTGACCGCTGACGAATCATGGCTTGCATCTGCCTTTGTTGCTGCTGTTCTTGCCTCTCTTGATCCAAAAGATCCTGTAGAAGCAGAGGCTGTTCCTCTAGGAGGAGGGGCCTCTCTCTATTCTGCTGGGCCAAAGTCTGAGGAATCATTAGCTGTTGGGGTCCAGACATGCCACTGGTACCAGACTGACTTGTTAGAGGTATGGTTTGATTTGTAGGTTTTCCTGTCCCCAAACTGTGGTTAACTGTTGACTGACCCTGAATGAATCCCGGATTTACCTGCCCACCCTGAGAAAAAGCATGGTTTACCCTAGAGACCCCTGTTACATTAGACTTCATGGTATTATCCAAAACATGGCCAGGCGGTGCCATTAAAGGAGCCAAACTTGACACCTGATTGGAGGGTGAGGCCCGCAGAGTTGCTGGTGGTGATCCCAATGGCCTAACATCTGAATTATCAGCTTTTTCATTAGCAAGTAAACTCGAGAGAACTGGAGTCGATCCAGTTATGCCACAAGAGTTGATTACGTCTTGAGCAGGCAGCTGAGTGGATGCCTGAATGACACTTGCACTGGAGCCAGCAGTTTCTCGGTTAGTTCTCTTCTCAAGTGTATCTGGATCGCAAGGCTGCGAAGAAGTCTTTTCTCCGTCATTTAGGTCCATGTGAGCAGAAGCCTGTGAGCAGGGAGTGTCAACGTTATCTTTACTCTCGTCACTTTTCTCAATTTCACATTTGGATTCCACTTTAGAATTTGGGGACAGTACTTCTGTTTTTACCTCATTGGTAACAGTGGACTTTTCCTGTGGCGAATGTTTTTCAGGGAGAACCACCGTTTCGTCTTCTTGCTCCTTTTTTTTTGGTTCAACAGATACACACTGATTATCTAACTTATCATCAATTGGAACATTAAGGTCTAGTTCCTCATTAAACATGCTTTTCTTATCTCCCAGGTCAAGTTCTGGATCTGTATATGCAATAATATCAAACTCTCCTGACCTTAAGAGGTCATCCAGGTTGGGATCATTAGTTTCCAAATTACCTAAGGTATCCAATTCATCTCCCTTGCCATCCTCTGTATCTAAATTTAAATTTTCAAGATCATCATCATCTAAGTCTTTGACTTCAACCCCCTCAAGGTCTTTAACATCCAGTTCTTTCACAGAAGGGTCATCAGAATCAAGTTTTTCTTCCAGACCATCAGAAGACTGGCTGGTTATCTGTAAATTATCGGGTGTTGTTTCAGCTGGTATAGTTGTTGACAAAGGAGCCTCTGAAAATTCTCCACCTAACGGGTGACTCAGAGACCTCATGACCATAGAAGATGAATGGACAGGATGACCTTGCTCTTGCTGAGATGGTGGCACTTGTTCCAAATTTGGATGTACAAGCAGCTGATTAGGTAGGCCTTGGGGAGGTCGTCTCATGGGGTCTGTGTGTCTCGGGGCTGCAAAGTCTGGCCGGGGAATGAAGTTTCCATGTCTTGCATGAGAAGGTGCCTCCACAACGCTGCCAGGAGGAGCACTGAAAGGCAGCCGTGGCCTTCCATCAGGGGCCCTGTGCCTCAACTCGATAAACGCTTGGCCCAGTATGTTGTGCTGCTGCACTGGTAGACTCTGTGGTGGAAAATGCTGAGGAAGCCCAACTGGGTTATTCATTTGTGAGTTATTTAAAGGCCTAGGCATATCTACAGATATTGATCTTCTCAGCTGCGGAGGAACTCCAGATCCTTGTATTTGTTGAGGAGGCCCAAGGAAGCGTTCCTGACTTGACATGACACCATGACTACCTCCTGGAAACCCAAATCTAAAAAAAAAAACAAAAAAAAAACCACAAATAGTATTATGCTAAATTTAAAGTTAGGCTGAAAAAGGAAAAGTAGCTTTAAATTGTAGGTACAAAATTAATGTTGCCATATGACTTAGCAAAAAGAAAACTATCGTGATTTTCATGATTAAAAAGTTCCTAAAAGTATCCAAATGTAGGTAAGTTTTTGCTAAGTACCCTATAATGAACACCATATCTGAGCTTTAAAGGCTTATGTTCTAGCAGATAATATAAATGAAGACAAAGGAACAGCCACCAAGCAAATGGAACCAACTGATGAGAAATAAGAAAACACCACTACTACAGTTTCTGAGTAAGAGTCTGTTTCTTTATTTATAGAGAGGCTCTATGGAGGAAGCTGATTTGGGGAGATGCTTGAATGAAGAAAGATGGTCTAACAAATTACACTAGAAAGACTTACAGGCCTCAGTACAAGAGACTACAAAGGCACAGGTGTGACAACTGGATTAAACCTACTTGCTTGAAAGCAATGAGGAGAGGAGGTAGTGAGAGAGAGAGAAGTGTAGGCATCATCTGTAAAGATTAAGTAAATAAATTATAGGACTATTTTTATTATTTATATTGTACCTCCTTCTAGAAAACAGGCGATTTACAAAGAAATATAACACAGCGACAGGCATAAATTATAACTAAGGTGGAGGAAAAAAGAAAATTAAGGGTAAAAACAGAGGTAGGTATAAAACTAAAAAATATAAAACTAAAAAGCATTATCTTAAAGAACTATCTCCTTATTAAAACTAGGGTGTAAGTTTGGCTTTGACCTTTTTACAAGCCTCTTTGAAGAGGGAAAACATGGTCAGGATTTATCACCAGTAACTTTACAATCCTACCTCATCATGAGAAACTCCTAAAAGGAAACATGCTTTTCATTTGGAAATCTCCAAAAATAATTTACAATGTAAATTAAAAGAGTAAAATTTGGGGAGAGGACAAGCTTCATCACATCACAGGAGGCTGTGCCTGTATAACTGCTGTTAGAAACCACATACCACACCCTCTAAAATGGCCACAAGGTTATGTTAAGACAAGTGATATCAAAAACAAAGGGAATGTTTTAGGGTCTTTAGAGTTCTTAGAGGGGAAAAAAAAGGTCCATGACCTCTTATTAGTGGAAAACAACTGATTACATCTCAAAGGGGAGAGAGAAATAAACAACAGTCTGATTAATAATTACTTCATTTGTCTATTTCTTTCTTATAACAGCAATTTAAATCTGGCAGGAAATTAAAGGCATTACCTAAATCCATGAGGTCTCATCCCCACACCAGCAACATCAGGAGGATAGGGTCCGTGCTGATCTTTTGGGAAGACTGCGTATCTCGGTCCTAAAGGAGGGACAACAGGAGACCTAATATTCCCAGGATAGGGCGGTGGGGGTCTAGTGAACGCCTGGTTGATACTCTCTGGTTGCCAATGTTGAAGAGGCCCGGGATGAGGCACTACTGCTGAATCCTGTGAGCCCTTCTCCTGTCGACCTGCAATCTTCTTATGCTGTTGCTGCTGAAGAATGATTTCACGTAACTTCTGTCTCTAAATGGAAAGAAACAAAAATCACTGGGGTTTCTTGTAACTAATGGGTTTTTAAAGGTTGGTGGCTCTTTGAATCATAATGCTTTCATTATGTGGCTATGGTAATTTTTAAAATAAATGTTTCCAAGTTTGATAAAACAATAGTCAGATTTCACTATTCAACAGATTATAAAAAATACAATGATGATTTGTGTCCTTTTCCTTGCCAGACAACTATTACAAAACTAAAAGCTTCTGTATTTAAGGATTCTCACAAAATTCATGAAGAATGAAATTACATAAAAAATAAATCCAATTAAATTGGTATTAATTTTACCAATTTCATTTTTCTTCTTTGCAGTATCACGAAGTCTACAGGATAAAAAGAAACTGTATCAAAAGAAAGCTAGTGTGGCTAAATAAAAAAAAAACAAAAAAAAAATTAACACCTGTATAGAAATTACTGTTTGATGAAATGAATAGCATCCTCAAATACATTTTTAAAACAACTGAGAACATACAGCATGTTTACCTGTCTCAATTTCTCTGTATCTGCTTGAGACATATTTACGGTATTGTGTGTATCCGTTACTCCTGAAGTGGCTACAGACCCAGGCAGCTGGGAGGCACTGGAGAACTGCTGGCCCTGAGAGCTTGCGGGAGAGCCGGTCGACGTACCGAAGCTCCCCTCTGATCCAGGCCCTGGCTGATTAGCGATGTCATGAGCAACTTGAGTTGCTCCAAAAGAGCCAGCCTGAGACCTTGGAGTCACTGCAGGCTGATCACAGGGATCACGAGCAGCAGACGGGGAAACACGGCTAAATGTGTCTGAAAGACCAGGTCCTGGTGGCCGAGGCGTCTGGGAACACAAATCAGGTGGCCTTACCAAGGGGCCAGGTAAAGTTGGTCCTCGGTTTTGTGCTGCTGGCAGGAAAGGATCCTGATTTGGCATGAGGACTGGTCTTGTCATTGAGGACCTAGTAAACCCCTCTGAAATCCTTGGCCTTGGTGTTGCTGGTGGCTGAGAGTAAGGAACAGAAATTCCAGGTCTTGGTGTTCCAGGAGGATGAGCATATGGATCTGAGTGCCTAGGATTAGCTGCAGATGTAACAAACAAGTCAGTTTGTGGAGATGGTCGTGGAGTTGGGGGCTGCTGACTGTATGGGTCAATAGCGGTAGGCCGGGGAGTTCCAGGAGGTTGGGAATAAGGGTCTGTATTGGATCGAGCTGGTCCTGAGGGTTGGGAATAAGAATCTACAACAGGTCGTGGAGTTCCTGGGGGTTGGGAATATGGGTCCTGAGATGTTGGCCTTGATATGGTTCCAGGCTGGGAAAAAGCCCTTGAAGGATGGGCAAACGATTCAGTCATTGCTGGATGTGGGGTTAGGGGAGGCTGGCTATACGGATCATTTGACTGACTATGATGAGAAAAATTATCTACAGGTCTTGGTGTCAAAGCAGGCCTTTCATAAGGGTCAACGGACAGTCGCCTTGATGCCTGTGACACTGATCCATAAGGGTCCTGAGAGGACGGAGGTGGCTGCATTGGAGTCTTAAATGGTCCAGGACCACTATCAAGAGGTGCAGGTGTCAGCAAGGGTCGTACATATGGGTCAGATACCCGTTGTCTTTGAAACACATCTGCCCTGGGAGATGGTTTAGTAAAGTGATCGTTGGTTCCAGCTGCTACAGGGCCTTTTGCAGTTTGTTCTGAAACTATAGGAGAGCGGGGTAAGCCCAAGGGTTTGGGAAATTGATCTGTCATCACAGGCCTAGGTGTGTCTGGAGGCTTTGCATATGGGTCACTATTTGTTGTGGAGGAAGAACATAAATCTCTGACTGGGGATGGCCTATTTGCTGTTGTCTCACTCATCTGAATGGGCCTAGCTACCGATGACAAAGGTGCACAGCTTTCCACCGGTGCAGAGTTTCTTCTAGGAAAACTATGGCCCCCAGGAGGTGGTCTAGGAGTACCGACCATTTTTGCATAAGGATCCATTGGAGATGGTGGTCGGGAGTTAGAGGATCCAGGTGAAAACATTTGTGGTGAAGGCGGCTGAGAAGTCTGAGACTGAGAAAGGCTCTCCGGAACGGGAATCCGAGATGGGGTTGGAGGAGGAGGTGGCGCGTGTGGTTTTACAAACACGTCATCTGAAGATGTAGGAGTACTGGGTAGTTGTTTTGTAAACAGGTCTTTATGGAATGACTGTGCAGGAGACACATTTCCATTCCCAGGCTGAGGTGTCAAGGGACTCTGTATCCCACTACTTGGTGTGTCTGAACCAGACTGCATCAGAAGATGCTGAGAACCAAACTGTTGCTGTTGTTGTTGCTGCTGCTGCTGCTCATTTTTCACCTGTTCAAGTTTCTGTGTGGCTTCAATTTTAGCTTGTTGCTTACTTTTCTGACGCATTTGCTGTTAAAATCAGAAAGAAAAAGTAATCATATGGTTAAGGAAGAAAATAACCATCATGAGGGGAAAAAAGCAACAGAAAGTTAATCTGTTTGATGTCAGCAGCCACCAGATTGCTCTCATATTAGACTATAAATTCGTAAAGAAGAGGGATTATTCACCACAGTATGTCCCATTTATGCCTAGGGCAGTATATTGTTTATAATATTTCAATAAAGCTCCCCAAATCATCTTAAATATATTTTACTTATTGGGGAGGGAAATAAGACTATTTTAAATCAAATTTTCATGGTCTACTAAGAACTACATTCTGAAATAATAAATACTTCTCTTCTCAAAAAGCACAAATCCAATTTTAAAAAGTAGATTACCAAAAAAATTCCATACCTGTCTAAATTTCCATTCCTGTTCATGTTCCGATTCTCTTTGCTTTAATGGATCTTTAAAAAGATCCGAATCAATACGAGAGCTGGGATCGATGCTATCTTGCTGTTGCTGCCTTTTCATGGAGTCATTTGACATCTGTACTTTATTAATACGTAAAGCAGCCCTGTTATCTCTGGCTTTTTGCTTTGACAAAAAGAGAAAAAAAAATTATTCCCCAGAACACGTTAACATGTTTTAAGAAATACAAATAAAATAAAATTAGTGTGTACTTTATCATATAAAAGAAAAAGTTTAAATAATTGAAAATAGCTCAAATATTATCCTTCAAAACTTATAGCCTCCCATGAAAGGACCTGGACAATAATCCAACTTCTCTCTTTATACTGCCTGCTACCAACCAGGGGAGGATATATTCGTATCTATGTATTTGAACCAGACTAAGAGATCCCAGGTATAATATTTTTGATCCTAATTTTCTTAACAACTCCATAGAAAATGTAAGAACCTCTCTCTCGATTTAGAAAAGAAAAATACCAAATCACTCCTCAAAATAAAAATCTGAGTATTTGAAACTTATCAAAGAAAATCATTAAAAATATCCTGTAATTACTTTAATAAGTTAAAGTCAAACAAAACAGCATATTGACACATAATATATATGTGCTCTATCCTAAGCAATAATTATAATTAAAAATATGTGCATTGGAGAACAAGTTAGAAAATATATATTTTTCAAAATAGTAATACAGATTTAATATGCTTTAAAATAAAAGTAAAAATTTGGTTCTAGTTGACAATGCTGATTTGGCTCTTTGGGAGAAAACAATTCACCATCTGAACTGTGAATCTTAGAAAATTCTCTAGTAGTTCTTGGCAAACATCTTCCAAAAGTTCCATAAAGATGTCTAGATATGTTTCTTTCAAGATGCACAAAGATTCTTTATTAAACCTAACTAAAAAACAGCTAATTGTTGAAGAAACTGAGGAACACTAATTCAGGCTCCAAATTCAGTACAGCTGTCCCTCAGTATCCATGGGTGATTGGTTCCAGGACTTTCCTCAGATACTTAAATCTGCAGTATTTTGGGGGATGCTCAAGTCCCTTACATAAAATGGCACAGTATTTGCCTATAACCTACTCACATCCTTCTATATGCTAATGAATCATCCTTCTATATGAAATACCTAATACAATGTAAATGCTATGTTAATAGTTAACTTCTATTGTTTAGGGAACAATGACAAAAAAAAAGTCTGTACTTGTTGAGTACAGAAACACTTTTTCCCCCCAAATATTTTTGATCTGCAGTTGGCTGAATATAAGGACACAGAACTCATGGATACAGAGGGCCAACTGTACTCTTTGCTGAAGAGATAAAACAATTTTAAGTGAAATGAATTATATACATCCCCAAAATAACTGATTTTCAATCTTCAACATCCTGGTCTGTTAACTAGCTTATAAAAATGTCACACTCTATGTTAAGACATAATGAGGAAATCACTATAAAAATAAAGTTGCTTGTTGTGAGAAGTATTAACAAGCATTTTCTGCAATAGAAAATTTTTATTAACCTAAGATAATAAAAATAACATTCAAGAACTGTGTTTGAAGATTTAATTCATAGGAGTTTTTAAAAGTACCACATATGGTGCTCTTTCCTGAGAGCTTGCTTTTCTCCACAACTTAGCAATCTGCTTCACTCTAGTAGTCCAATCTGCAACAAAAGAACAGGGTATACACTTTTATAGAGCCATGTTAATGATGTGTTGTAATAAAATATGTTGATGAACTGCTGACAGTTCATCATATTCAGGCCACATTTTTCATGACGTGTAGTAGTATTATATTAATGTAATTCTTCACACAGTACAAAGTTCCCAGCACACAGTAGGCCAAACAAATATTTTCTAAATGAAATGTTACCTTATCAATCAATAATTTGGCTTGTAGAGTTGGAAAGTTTTTAAATTCTGGGGCTAAGGAGACATAATAAATTTAAGCCAAGTAAAACAAATTACTTCAATCATGTTAAGATACTACCAGAACCAAAGTAAAAGTTGTAAAATATCTGCACTAAATACAAGTGTATCAATTTGACCTAAAGGAAGTAATCATAGTTTTTGGCATCCTACTAACATTTGTGTATACACAACACATTGAAAAGTAATGATTTCAAACCATTTTTATTATGAAATTCAGTGTCGCAACAGGATACAAAAGGAAGTTTGGGTGAGATCAACAGCTAATGATAAATATAGAAATGATTTATTCTATATCAAAAAAGCTAATAAAAATGAAAATCAGTTGACAGACCAACAGCCTTAACATAGTATTTCATGAGGTTCTTGAATCAGAAAGTAAAATTATTAAAGAAAATTACTTGGGGAGAGTGTGAAAAACTATAGCTCTGCTGTAAGGACATTGTATGTGGACAACACAACTGTATGTAAGGGAAAAAAAGTAGTTGAAGAATGGGATGTTGCTTTCACAAGCTTCCCTGCACTAAACCACTGATTCCTACTGTTAGCATTTGATTTATTTCTATACATAATGAGTAAAGCACCACAGGGAGACCAAAACAAAAAAAGACATGTAAAAAGTATGGGTCATCCACATGAAAAGTCGCGCCTCCCGCAGTTTAGAAGAGCTCATCTGTTGACAACTAGGAAACTACTGCAAAACGGAGTCTCAGTAACTTTCAGTAACCGGTTTGTCTTACAACATGGACTCAAAACAACAAAACAGCGTCGCTTGCAAATATACAGTAACTGACATTTCATCAATCCAAGTGTTTCAATCATTGATTAAACAGAATTTTCAAAAATAGTACTATTCTATCACCTGCTTTTTTCACACAGACAATGGTAATAGCTGGCCAGGGAAAGGAAGGAAGGAAGAAGGGAAGATAATACTGAGTTTCAATACAGATGTCTAGAATTGACTCTGATGTAGACTAAGTTAATATTTTTGGTTGAATGATGGTTTCTGTTCTAGAAATTTTTTTTATATAATTATGTAACACTGACTTCTGCATATTTAGAAGCACTGCTAGGCACTGGAAAAATGACCATTCCGTTAATTTAAACTAACTTTTGAGAAATACGTGAACAGGTACAGGGCTTAGGACTAAGAAAAAGTACAATGTTTCTAGATATCTGGGGAATCTTCACACTATAGATCGTGATGACAGATTAAAATTAGTGAAGATACAAGGGCTCTCTATTTCAGTGGGAAAAAAAAAAAAGTTATTACACTTGAGAGGACACTAGTAAAATAGATAGCAATAATGCATACATGACTTACCAGGGAATTCTTCCTTTAAATTGGGGAAATTAATATTTGTGTAGAGAACTGGTGCTACAGTTGCCATTTCACCCAGAGCCTCCTCTTTTTCCCACTTAAGTGTGCTTCTCTGAGCGTTTGACATTGTGTCATTTTCTCCTTCCACAGTGGGAGCTGATGACGTCCAAGAGTTGTTAGGATCACTTGCCATTGGATTAAATGCTGGATTTTTATCCCTGGCAAAAAATAAACAACTTTACCTCATAAACATAAAATAACTTTCTAATAGCATGCTCAAATACAACTTTCATCAAAACCTATTACAAAATAGCTAAAAGTAACATATTTCTAGCAAAAACCACAACAAATGCAACATACAATATTATGCACAATAATTAAAACATACTAATTAATTTATACATAGATCAAATAGAAATCAGTGCAATTTTAGTTTCCACAGAAAATAAGGCTTTAAGATACCTGGCATCAGGATAAGGGGATTGTGCTATTGCTGAGAATGTTCCTAGCCCATTTCCAGGAGGCAAAGAATTATGTGGGAGGTGAGGACTGGGTCCAATAAGGCCATTCATGAGTGGCATCCGTGAAAAAACATCTTAAGAGAAGAAAACAATAATTCAGGTTGCACAATATTCATAAAAATCAAGCAAGTGAAATACAGTTGACCCATGTACAACACAAATCTGAGCTGCACAGGTCCACTTATACGTGGATGTTTTCCAACCAAACACAGATGGAAAATACAGTATTCGCTGGATGCAAACCCCCTACATACAGAGAGCATACCTTTCATGTATGCAGGTCACGCAGGGCCGACTGCAGAACATGAGTATGCTTGGATTTTGGTATATGTGGGGATCCTGGAATCGATGCCCCATGTATACCAAGACACAATTGTACTTCTAAATAAAAACTTGTAATGATATTTAAAAGTAGGACATTTTTCAATATTATACTGCATAATGCTGCTTTAAAGAATAACTTTTGGCTATAAAATTTTGAAATATGGTCTCTATAGCTGTTTACTTCATTATGGTGTACTAGAAATAGCATGTGTTTTTGAGTCCGACAGCCCTGGGTTGAATCTTAATTCTGCTACTTGTTAGAAGCAGAACAGAATCAATTTCTATTTCTGTAAAATGTAAGTATTCTGGTATTTGGGTTGAGATAATGTATGCACAGCCTTTAGCATACTGTCTGGTATGCAGTAACTATTCAATACATATTAACTTTATAAAGAGAATGAATCACAGCAAATGCTAGTAAGTTTTATCAAATATTCTAATTTTTAAGTTTTATCAAATATTGTAATTGAAAATTAGCAAACAGATGCTCCTTACATTTTACTCCTGCTCCTCATAATACAAAAAACCATCTATGATTTTTTTTAATATTTTTGTTTTTTTAGAGACAAGGTCTTACTGTGTTGCCCAGGCTAGAGTGCAGTGGTATGATCATAGGTCACTGTAACCTCGAACTCCTGTGCTCAAGTGATCCTCCCACCTCACAGCCTCCCAAGTATCTGGGACTACAGGCCTGCCACGCCTGGCTCATTTTTTTTGTTTTTGGTAGAGACAAGGTCTCTAATTCCTGGCCTCAATTCATCCTCCCTCCAAAGCCTCCTATAGTGTTGTGATTACAGACATGTGCCACCACACCCAAATCCATCTATGATTCTTAAATTGGCACTTTCTCTAAAATAGTTTTGAACAATAAGCAGTATTTCATCTATCATTATCAATTAGGTGATTACTGTTAAAAATATATATACTTTGTTTTTGGCCTAATTTTCATTACTTGCATTTCGGCCCCCAAAAACATTTTAACTCGAATTCCAGCCCATTCACAAGCTTCAAATACCGTATCATTTTATTTCTAAGCAAGCTTTAGGCAAACCATAAGATCATCTTGTGTTCTCTACAACTCTCCCTCAAGCATGTAACTCCAATCCTTATTGTGATCGTCTACTTGTCTAAACTATTTGGAAATAAGCCAACTGTACTCAGTGGAGTTTTCCAGCAAAGAAAAACTTTTTATGCACCTTCGAAAAGGCCTCCCAATTAAATTTCATGATTGGTGGAGACATACAAGGCTTCTGTTAACTATTGTAACACTTAGTACGATTATAGGAGATCCACACCACCAACTAATTATACAAATGGCAATATAATCATAAAATTAGCTAATAATTGGGATATCGATAGAGAACTAACCTGACTACTTTGCCATACTATTAGATTAAAAAAAAAAAAAGCAAAAAGCAAGGTCTCACACACGTAATGTTTTACAACGCATAATGTCCTTTTACCTAAACCAGATCATCCGAATGTTACAACGCTAAAGTGTACATAGCTCCAGTGCATACGTGAAGATACTGAAGATGACTGCCAATAAGTTGTCAAAAGATTCTGTCTCAAGGACTTGCTAGAACTACGTGACTTCCAGGATAGGACTTATCCTACACTAAGTGCCAGAGCTGGGCCCACCCACTGGACCAGGCTTTCACACTAAGTGAAAAAGTCTACAACACTTAAGTTTACTCCAAGGATTAAAGGAAAAGATTTCTGCTTTTATTCAAAGTAGAACGCTACATTTATTTTCAACTTCAGTGAAAAGTAGGTTCCATTAAGGAATCTGAAATTTTAATTAAAAATATCATAAGTTTTTCATGTAATTAGGACAAGGAAAAGCTTCTTTATTGGTAACGAGACTGTGATCTACACCACAGCTCTATATTCATATCAGTACCATCTACTACAATCACAACGTGACCATATTGAAACTTTTCCTAATAGTATTAACAGCTATTATTTTTTAAGCACTCTACTAAATGTGAAGAATGTTCTAAAAGCTTTACATGTATTAACTCTTCGCATCGTCATAAGAACCTGATGAAATAGGTTATGTGTGGCTCCATTTTAGCTATGACAACCCAGAGATGTTAAATAACTTGCTCAAGGACACATAAGTAAATGCCAAGTATTTTTCCTTCATTATTATTTTAATTAAGAGGTGGTCTTTATTCTTCCTTCAAGTCTAACCTGGTTATACCAGTTTATAAAAGTTGAAAAGTTACTTAACTTTTACCTAAATGGATTTCAACTTACTATATCTCAATCTTCTCGAAATTTCCCTTCTCCATTTTCTGACCTTTATCACTGTCAAGATACTATGCTGCCGCCCCTTCCTCATCACTCCTACTGAAGTTACTCCAGTGAATAATTATCAACAACCTTCCCACAGTTCAACAATGTCTTTCAAGTACTTCTCCTACTTCACTTTACAACCTTTACGTCACTTTCAAGAACGTACACCTCTCAATATCTCAATCTCTCAGTACATTCTTCACTTTCACCTACCTCTGAAAAAGCAGAAAGAAAAGGAACACGTAACTGCACAGCTAATATCATCAGGTAAGTATTAACTTCATTACTTTTAATTAAAAAGAAGACTCCCTTAAGATTCTGTACTCTACTGGCAGTATATTCTCTTAAGAAATCTTATCCTTCCCATGACATCAATTAGCACCACTACACAGATAAGGCCTACATTTTCATCCATAGTCTTGAGTAACTGCAACTGTCTATACATCAGAACAATGGATATGTCCCATTTTTACCAAACTAAAAGTGTTCTAAAACAAAACTCATCATACCTCCACTACCTTCCACAACACACATGCACTGTCTTCCTTTGTTCCATGTTTCATGATTATCCTCTAGACCAACCTAGCTTATATATAGTTTATTTCCCCTGTTTCTTCACATTTTATAACCATTCAGTAGTACAATCCTTCATATTCCAACTTCACTGTCTCACATAGCCATTCCTTCCTTTCAATTAGCATTGCAAGTACCTTTACATAGAACCTATGTTTTAACTTAGTCACAGCCACAATAAACTTATTAGCGTAACTCTTCTTGTTCCAAATTCACTTCCAATATTGACACTAGACGTACCTTACCAAAACATAACTTGACAAGGTCATTCCACTGGTGTGAGATTTTCAATGCCTCTTAAAGGCCTGTAGAAAAAAGGCCAGCTGTCTCTCTGCCTACTTCCCATAGCAGTCTACAATCTAGCACCAGTGTCCATTTCTAGTTTTGCCTCCTTAAACATTGCCCACTTATTCCTCCTCCTTTGCTCTGGACAATGTTAAGGTTGCCATTCTTGAATATCTGTGTGCCACCCTATATGTAACTTGATCATGCTTTATCCTTAAATTAGAATTATTATTCTTTCATCAGGCACTATGGCTCATGCCTGTAACCCTAGCACTTTGGGAGGCCGAGGTGGGAGTACTGCTTCAGGCCAGGAGTTCAAGAACTATAATTCTTTCAAACATGAACACTGAAATCTTAGTGATTCACTCTACTGTAATATAAATTAGTTGTACACGTGAAAGTCTACAGTACTAGGATTGTAAGCTCCTGAGGGTAGGCAGCCTTACTTACCTTGTATTACACATTAGCACCTAGCCAAAAAATACCAATCGCCTCCTCAAAACCTTTTTAAAAGTACACTTTCTAGAATACATACTTTTAGTTACAGAAAACATGAAGACAGATCATTTTTTACATGTAGAGAAGAAAAATATTAAAAAGCTTAGTCATTAAAAACCATACAGAACAAGAAGAAAAAAGAAAAAAAAACATATGGGAACAATTAAGGCAAGAAACATTTATGGCGAATGTTCTATCGAGATGTAAATAACATGTTGAATCTAGCAAAAATCATGGTAAATTTATGCTTAAGAGGCTAAATGGGCAGGAACTCAGATATTTCAATTATGTGAATTATGGAATTTTTCATGTATATACAAAATTGGTAGTAAAGATTAACAAATTATTTGCACATTTCTGCACTTACTCAAAAAATATACACCTTCACAGAACTCACATGTACCACCCAATCTCCTATCTACTCCAATTGATCTCAATTCTAGGCTATCAGATTTCAAGTCTCCAGAAACAGGGAGAAATTAAAGTCTTAAACCTATTTTATGTGGCAGCTAGTTAAAAGTAGGTAGAAAACTGATCAAACAAATTAGGAAAATTTTTACAAAATTTCATATGAATTTCATAGTATCTACAGGGATAGAAAGGTCACTGATTTACTCTGAAAATATGTACGGAACACATACTCTGTGGCAGGGTATTCAATGAGGAGCAAGACACACATGGCCCCAGCCTTTACAGAGCTCAAATTCTAAAGGGAAGACCTGAATTACCCTGACAGGTATTTGTATTTGTGCCACATGCTACAAGTGACAAGCATGGGGGTGGTGGGGAGATAGTGACTGGCTAACCTCTGAGAAAATAAAAGTGAAACTGAAACCAGATCAATGAACACAAGGCAGCCAGGTGAGGGTGGGGTGTGGTTCCCCAAGCAGAGAAGTCCCTGGGTAGGCAATGACTAGAGCAGAAGTGAGCTGGGACCGGGAAGGGAAGAGGGTAGGGACTGTCACATCCTCACCCCACCAATGAATGAGCAAAAGAATTCTGGTCATAAGGCAGATCAAAGATTTAAAGGAGGTAAGACATATGACTGAAGTTAATATTTTTCTATCATCACAAAAGAGGGTTTTCTCCTATTAGTTTGGGTAGATGGCTACTCAGGAACAGGGCAAAACTCACCTGAGTATGTGAACACACATACACATACATATACACACACATACATATATCCACACATGTATGTTATCATGTAGAAGCATAGTTCTAAAAGTCGTAACATACCTTGACTATGTAATGGCAACAGCTGTGTTTGGGGGCTAGGCTGTGGCAACGGAGCTGGCTGAGTGGTTGCAGGACTAAGTACAGCAGTAAATAAATCTTCAACATCCTTTCCTCCAAGCTCTACGAGATAAAACAGTAATAGTAAGAAGATCAAAACACTATTAATTTCACAATATGGGGAATGTCATTTTCATAAACTAAAAAATCATAACACAAATACCTGGAATTTTATATAACTTTCCGAGAATTGCTCCTAGAATAAAATAAAGATATAAAAAATATTAACTATGAACTCAATATACTGATACATAATAGCATTTAATTGACACAGAAATTATCAGAATAGAAGTTAAATTATAAATAAGCATGCAGAAATCTTTGAAAATCATATTTACTCATGTTTTTTAGAAAGCCTAGATGTAGGGCAAATATTTTACCATCTGTGACCATTTTGTCTAGTTCAGGACTGAGGATTCCATCTAGTTGCTCTTCACTTAATGGTCGTAAACTCTGATTGACACTTGGTTGAGGCAAAGAGGAAGGATCATCAGCAACGGGACCAATATCTAAAAGAGTAAGGTGAATGAACTGAGAAGTGAATTCAGAATACTCATGCAAAATGTATAGCAACATTTACCTGCATTAAAATACAACAATATGATTAAAATAGAGACATGAAGTCTGTAATTGTGAATTAATCAGAACTCATATCAATTTGGGTAGTCAAGTGAAAATTAGACACAATGTATTTGTAACTTTAGATACAACTTAAAGTTATATCTTAGTAAGGATAAATACATATCTTATTTATCTGAACTTGCCAATTTCTGCAAAAATAAGCCTTATTATTAAGATAGGAATTTATCAGAAGTCAATATACAAATAATTGCTTTAACTTGGGAAACAGTGGGATCAAATGTACAGTTCAATTACAATACACAGTATGTGAAACAGGAGGGATGAGTTTCATATAAATTTAAAAGCTCTAAAATCCGCAATGCTTAAAAAACTTTACCCTTTGTAAATAATTTCAATTATAAGCTATATATTTAAAATATTCCACACATTCTGAATATATAGATTATGTTTATAACATTTATCTCATACACTGGTATTTTAAGCAAGAGACACAAGGAAAGGTGATCTCTCATCTACTTTTTTCATGCTTTCTCATTATTACTATTAAAGTAAAAATTTAGTCTCCTCTTATTTGATCTTATATTAGAAACTAACTCTGTAACATTTGGATAATATTATAATTACATATTGACAAAAATAAAGCCATTCATTAAAAAGCTACTGAAAAAGTCATCTAAAGTAAAGCTATACAATGCTTTAGCCACACGCAAAAAGGGGGAAAGCAAAGTATGGATTAGTGACAAATTAGCACTACTAACAAATATGCATGCACCTACAGGTTGTTTCAGCTGAAATCACTATAAAAAAGACTACTTCTAGTCAGCGGTCATCCATTGCTCAGGTTCTTACCAAATGGAAAAGGTGAGCTCTCAACCTGGAAAGTGCATAAATCAAGACCTACAAG
Organism: Cheirogaleus medius; assembly: GCA_008086735.1. Lineage (NCBI taxonomy): Eukaryota > Metazoa > Chordata > Mammalia > Primates > Cheirogaleidae > Cheirogaleus > Cheirogaleus medius. The sequence goes on along the minus strand of VBSM01000865.1, from coordinate 4,539,643 downwards.
ACCCAAACCAAATAAAATGGATGATTACCACAGGAAAGGGAAGTGAGGGAAAATGCAAACAAAAGTAGAAACAAGATACAGCAAGACTTTAAGGCAACATGCCTTAAATTTGATGCAATTAGAAAGACAACAGAAACTAACTAACTTGCTATATTCCCTCCTAAAGCAGGAAAGCTGAGGTAGATAGAATAAAATGTTGAGTTCTTTGACAAAGCCAAAAACAAACAAAAGAAACCAAAAAAACTCCAGTTACTCAGGAACAGACAAAACTAAACTTGTTCTACACACATACACCTCTCACTCAGATCATAAAACAAAAATTGGGTAAACAGTATTCACATATACCTGAATGATCAACTGACTTTGCTAGGTCATCCGAAATTATTCCAAGAATGTCATCATCTGTGTTTAAAACTTCAGAAATATCAGCTAATGGGTCATCAGCAGTACCTAAATATAGTAAGAATATTGAATGATAAAAACGCAAGATTATTACTTCCCACTGTAGGGAGTTTTCATAGCAAAGGCACGCTAATATTTTGAATAACAAAAATTTATTAAAAATTTAGACTATTGGTTTTCTGACTAATAAATTAAGACAAAATAAAATATAAAATAAAGACCTGTAGGCAATAAGAGTGAAACAGAATGAAGGCTATAAGAAATAAAGCAAAAAAAAATCCATTAAGAAAGTGGCATCTCTAAAAATGACATCTAGAAAATAAAACAGTAGGAAAAGTTAGTGAAATACGAAAGACAAACCCATTATTCTTTGGATATTCCTTGTATAGCATAAGCCATGTACCATCTAGTTACTACTTCCAGCTTTGCTCTTCATACTGATCATTCATTCATTTATTTAAAAAAAAAAAAAATTCAGCGCCCACAGAACTGTGTCTATGAATTATGCATCAAACACTGTTCCACTGACTGTAACACTAAAGCAGTGACTCAAAAAAGCTGCATGCCCTCACAGAGCCCACTTTCCCAGAGGGAATCGGACAGGAAACAACATCACTGTGATATAAACAAGTAAGAAAAAAGGACTAAAAATAAGCTACAGGGGTGCTGTGGTAGATAAAGTGGTCAAGGAAGACCTCTACAAAGACATGAGTGAGCATACCTCTAAATGAAATGAGGGAGTGATATACACAATGACAGAGACAACTCTCCAGACTGAGGAAAAGAAAATGTGAAGCCCCTGGGGAAGGACGGGTTTGTCAACGCAGGAGGCTGAAGCTAAAGAGTGGTAGGAATAAAGGAGGAAGCTAGGGAAATATTATGTACAGTTTTAATCCTGAAAGTTGTGCGAAGGCTGGAAGATAGGGGATGACGTGATTGTGCAGACCAGGCCTTTGGCGGCGGAGGGTGGGGGTGGGGTGAGACTGACAGCACTAGAAGCCTGCACCCTTCACAAGGGTGCTTAGTCTAAGTGAGAGGCGAGGCCAATTTGTACTATGGTGACAGGGAAAGTTTAGATAAGAAGTGGCTGGCTTTGGGGTGCATTTTGAAGGCAGAGACAAACTTGTGAATGAATGGGTAAGATGTAGAGTGAGAGAGAATGAAAAGTCAAGGAGGATTCTAAGAGTTTTTGGCTGACTTAATAAAGTAGGGAAATTTTAAACTAATTTACGCTAGCTTTCATAATCATATTAGTCATTTCATTAAAGAACATTTGAAAATTTTAATCCATCTTAACTATAATTTTACTTAAAATTGGGGGGCGGGGGTAGAGGCATAAATATACCACTCCAGATTGAATACCTCTGTGAAACACAGTCTTGTTTCCATTATATACTTCTCAAATAGAATCCAAACATAGGAACGTCATAGTAAGTTTCATGTGACCAAATATTCAGAAAGTGTTTAGAAAAATAAAATTGTTTCAATAATGTATTCGCTTAGACAATACTGTATTTGAAAGAAAAATTCTGGACAGTTTCTTCAGGGGTCATAAAGTGGTTTTCTGTTTGTTTTAAAGCAATGGAATTCTACTATACAAATTATAACTAACTTTCTAAAAAGACTGTTCAAAAAGTTTGGCCCTGTCTAAAGTAAAGGAGTTTCATCTCTTATCAACAAATTCTTAAAATTGACGTAAAAGGCTATACTGAATGAAATGAAAGCCTTTACTCTTTAATTTTCCATTATAAAGGCAGAAGAGTGGTTCAACTGCAGAGAACATTGTATTTAGGTTTTGAAATAGGAGTATTTTTCTAGTCCTCTAAGTTTTTGCTTTATTGTAAAACCATTCTCTCTTCAGCAATTTTGAGGGAAAAAACAATTAAATAAAGGAAAAGGGAATAAAAATAACTTATATCAATGTCTTTCCTGTCACAATATGTCCTCTGTCCAATTTCAGTCCTTTTCCTTACAAAACTCAAGTGCAAATAACTTCAATTTAAGTCCTTAAATAGCTAGTGATGACATTTATAAGGTATACATTACAGTAAAACATCCTGTGAAAGACCCACAGGTTTTTCATTACATATTAACAATGTATTGACATGGATAAAAGCAGATTAAGTACTTAAAGCAACAGAATTAAAATTAAAGTTTTTAAAAATCTGGTAAGACTGAACAAGCAAGCAGGATGACCTCACTATCAACAGTGAGGCAGACTGGACATGCATATGTGTACAAGAAGGGTAACATTGCTTCTAATTATTTCAAGAAGTCAAAATCAAAAACAAAAGTCTTTATTTCATTCCAGGATAATGAAGAGTTAATGAAGCTGTAACCACTCACTATAAAAAGTCATTTTTCAGTGAAGAATTGCAGTAAAATTGTTTTTTCAAAATGAGTCTATAAAATAAACTAAGTAACACATGTAATCAATGGCAAAAGGAAGCTTGTCAGAAGAACATTAATTTAGAACTGGTAGTACCAAAACATTGATCATAACTTACATAGCCAACTAAAATTCTGGAGCTTCAGGTTAATAATACTTCATAAACATATCAAGCTCTCATACCTTTCCCTGTTAGTATTAGGTTATTAAATATGAAATGTTCAATTTTGAATCAAAAGGTTTATCTCAAACAAAAAGCAGTACAATTAATCAAAGTGTGCGCCTAAACAATCTATGCAGTTTTGCCATCTTAACAGTAGCTTGCTTATGCCAACAGCAAAGAAGCCTGGAGAGCGAGTGGCAATGAAATCACAAAAGGCGTTTTCCACAGCTTGTGGAAAATTGAATGTTTTTCCTTGCAAGGAGTGGTCCAAAGCCTGGAAGAAGGGGTAGTCAGTTGGTGCAAGGTCAGTTGAATATGGTGGATGACAGAGTTTCCAAGTCTAGCTTCTGCAGTTTGAGCGGCATTGTTTTTTGCAGCATTCAGTCTTGCAAGAGGATTGGCCTGTCTCTATTGACCAATCTAGGCTGCTTAATCACCAGCATCCTCGTCATTTCATCCAATTGGTTGTAGTAGATACCCACTGTAATCGACTGACCAGGTTTCTTTCTTTTTTTTCTTAATAGAGCCAGCGTCTCACTCTCACTCTCGCTCAGGCTGGTCTCAAACTCCTGAGCTCAAAGCTCAGCCTCCAGTGCTATGATAACAGGCGTGAGACACCTCGCCCAGCCTAAACTGACTAGATTTCATGAAGCTGTAGTAGATAATACCAGCGCTGGATCAGACACCATTAGCTTTTTTTGAAGAATATTTGTTTTGAGACTGTGTTTTGGCACTCTATCTTTATCCAACCATTGTGCCGAATGCTTGCGATTATCAAAAATAATACATTTTTCATCACAGGTAACAATATGGTGTAGAAATGGTTCGTCTTTATGTTGTGACTGCAAAGAAAGGCAAGCTTCAAGACAATTTCTCTTCTGATGCTCATTTAATTCATGTGGTATCCACCTATCCGGCTTTTTTACGTTGCTGATTTGTTTCAAATGGTCCAATATTGTTGGAATAGTAATGTCAAACCTTGTTCCTAATTCACAAGTTGAGATGGATTTGCTTCCACTACAGCTTTCAATTCATCATTATCCACCTTGGTCTCAGGTTGCCCACATGGCTCATTTTCAATATTAAAATCACCCACTCAATGAAACTTCCCAAACCATCAATGTACTGTGCATTCATTAGCCACATACTTCCTCAACACGTTGTTAGTATTTTGAGCTGTCTATGCTGCATTGGTTCCACAACAGAATTCATATTAAAGAAATAACACGAAGTTTTGACTTACCCATTATTTCACAAAAACTACTCTAAAAAAAAAAAAAATTGAAAGATAATCACAAGCCAAAATTGAATTTGAAAGAATGAGGAAGTACTTTCACCAAAAAAAAAAAGTGTCAAAGTGAAATGTCAGAGATATCAACTGTCAAATTTAGTACTTAAGGAAATCAGATATTCCATGCTTAATAACCTAAGATTTCCCACATGCATTGCATCTAGGACAATGATTGTCAACCAGGGTGCGTTTGCCAGCCAAAAAATATTTGGCAGTATCTGGAGACACTTTTAACCTTCATAAAATCATAAAGACAGAGATGTTGTTAAACATCCTGCAATGCACCAGACAGCCTCCCTCCCACAATAAAGAATTATCTGGCCCAAACTGAGAATCGTGAGAAACCATGATATAGGGCAATCTATTTCACCATATTAACACAGTCTGCCAGCAAGTTCTCAACTATGGTATTCTTTTTGGATATCCTCTGTTTTGAATTTCTTGGGGCTCTGTAGTTAATAAAAAATCTTGTCTAAGTTGAAGATTATTTTATTTATAATTCACAACTATGACCAAATTATACCCCTTTATACTGCCCTGAGCAAGTTATAAACCAAACATTTTCCTTCACAACTCTTCATATTATGGTAGTTACACAGGTAAATTATTTTGCCAAATCTTATGGACTAAAATGCGCTAAAAATGCATATGAGGCCAAAGAAAAGCATTTCAAAGGTTTAACCAAAAGGAAGATGAATGATGAATATCGTATGATATGAACAAAGTACCTGTGAATTATTCCACATACCTTGAATTCCAGGTTTTGCTGGAGCTGAAGATGAACTAAGTAGGGGATGTAAGGAAGGATCCAAGAAACCTGTGCTCCTATTTGTTTTATATGAAAGCTGAGCTGTATCTTCTGATAGATTATCTAAACTCAGCTTGTTTTGTCTACTTGAATCTAGAAGATCTTTTCCAAAGAAAGCTTCCTAGATAAAGACAAGCAAATATAAAAATAGTTTGTTATTCTAAAGATAGAACATTCTGTCATCATTTTTGATGAGGAAGCAGAAATAACAAAAAAGGTTAATATTTAACAATATAAAAATTGAATATAGAAATACAGAAACAACAAAGAGCGTATCAATTCTTTCACATAGAATCCTCTTATTTAAAAAAAATTTTTAGTAGTTTTACTACAGACAAAATTACACAAATAAAAATGCACAATTATGTCAAATGTGTTTCTAGCAACAGCAGTATAATAATTCAATTCCAGGACATTAAGCTACAATTAAATTGAAAAGCTGGTAGATATACAATACTATTGACACCTTAATTCATATTATACGCAAAACTAAAGCTTCATGAATAATATTAATATTTATAGATTATTTGCAGAGGACAGCACAAGATTTTGATCTATAACATTAATATTTACATACTTCAGGTGGATCTTGTAATCCATATTGATTCATGTAACAACACTTAAGACTCAGACTATAAATCTGAAAGAGGGTTTTTATTGTCACTTTAACCATACCGTGTACTAACATTTATGGCTATATTAAAGGCTTTTGGGCCGGGCTCGGTGGCTCACGCCTGTAATCCTAGCTCTCTGGGAGGCCGAGGTGGGTGGATCCTTTGAGCTCAGGAGTTCGAAACCAGCCTGAGCAAGAGTGAGACCCCATCTCTACTAAAAAAAAAAAATAGAAATTAATTGGCCAACTAAAATATAGAAAAAAAATTAGCCGGGCATGGTGGCGCATGCCTGTAGTCCCAGCTACTCGGGAGGCTGAGGCAGAAGGATCGCCTGAGCCCAGGAGTTTGAGGTTGCTGTGAGTGAGGCTGATGCCATGGCACTCTAGCCAGGGCAACAGAGTGAGACTCTGTCTCAAAAAAAAATAAATAAATAAAATAAAGGCTTTTGGCTTTCTATTTATTTACTCATATTAACATTTTTCCATTCCAATATACTTTCTGTACTCTAGAGCTTAGTGTTTCAAGTTGGGTCCCTTGCAAAGCCAGGATCTCTCCATAACTTCAAGAAAATACAGAAGACAAAAGAGAAGCACACAGGACCCCCTTTCGTCTGATTCAACTCAACAACTCTGCTTTAGTCTATTTTCTATAATGTATAGTCTGTCTGGAAAAAGGATTCTGTGCAGGGGACAATTTTGCAGTAGCCATCAACATTTAACACACTCTTGCCAAACATACAAACACAAAAAAGTTCACTGCATTTTTTATAATACCAAAAAATGAAAACAGCCTTAATGTCCATCAATATGCATATGACTAAGTAAATTAGACACCCATAGTAAAAATACAGCAATTTTTAAAAACTGTGTACAGCTATGTTATCAAAGGAAAGCCTTAAAAATACATTACTAAAAGAAAACAAGTTGAATGATACATCCAGCAAATCATAACATACAAATTGAGACTATTATAAGTATACAAAAATAAATTATGAAAAAAGTTCTAAAAGGATAAATAGCAAAATATTAACAACACTAACTTTTGAAAAGAGATTGAAGGTATATGAACTCTGGTGGAGGTGATGACATACCACATTTGAAATATTCACATTTTAAGTGAAATGTTTCTCTATGAAAAAGAAACTTGAAAATCCACAAAGTTAAGGGCCCTGGGTAGAAGATGGCTCATTTCTAATATCAGCAATGCTTTTATCATTAGGAAAATCTTGCATACCAGAAAGCATCTTAGAAGTTTAGAGATCATTTACTTAATGCCTTCAGTATAAATTTAAGAAATCTGAGATTGCCATCAAGAATTTTTTTAATGACTCATGATGACTTTAAGTGTGTTTATCAGAAACTGAAACATTCTGGCCGGGTGTGGTGGCTCACACCTGTAATCCTAGCACTCTGGGAGGCTGAGGTGGGAGGATGGCTCAAGGTCAGGAGTTCGAAACCAGCCTGACCAAGAGTGAGACTCCGTCTCTACTAAAAATAGAAAGAAATTAATGGGCCAACTAAAAATATATAGAAAAAATTAGCCGGGTATGGTGGCACATGCCTGTAGTCCCAGCTACCTGGGAGGCTGAGGCAGGAGGATCGCTCGAGTCCAGGAGTTTGAGGTTGCTGCGAGCTAGGCTGACGCCACGGCACTCCAGCCTGGGCAACAGAGTGAGACTATGTCTCAAAAAAAAAAAAAAAAAAAAAAAAACCTGTAACATTCTTCTTAATTTAGTGAGTTTTTCATTCTATGTAGTTAACATAAAAACCATGCTCCACATGGTTTCTAACTTGATACGGTCAGCAACTCCAAGAACCAATCAGAGACTGTGGATCTGTTACAGGGGTTTCTGAAGTCACATAGTATCACTACCTAGTAACAGACTGCATAAATATCTCTAATGGTTAGATTACACAACTTATAGTTTATCTTGACACTGCTGTGATCAATAAGGAAAAACTGGAAAGTGCAGTAATGAATTCCTACTGGGTTTTTGTCACTATGTGTTCCCCCAATCAACAGAAAAAAATATATAACTCTCACAAGATGTCCAAGAAACAGCACCATTACAAAGGCTTCCCTTACGTTCAAATTAAAAAAAAGTGAACATTACTAATGTACACCAGAGGAAACAATCTAGTTCAGTAGACTAAGATCACAGCGGAAATTGGAAAATTAGATCTAATACTTTTAAAAGCTCTGTTGCCAAAATATTAAATGGTCAGTGTTCATATATTCATAAACACCTAAAGAAAGCTTCCTAAATATAGATTAAACTTTACAGAAGGGGCAAGAGGAGGAGAGGCAGGTTGTCATCTCAACACTCCCAGAAAGGACTAGCGAGAAGGGAGGTGAAGGGATAGGAGATAATGAACAGTAAGACAGATGCAAATAAAGATAATCCAAACTATAAATGGGTCTATTTCCTGACCAATAAAATTAATGTTTTTAAAAATGTTCAACACTAGGATAAAAGGGTATTTGAAGGGAATAAGGGGAAAATAAAACATCTATTAAACAGATAAAAAAGTAACATCCATATTCTTACTTAATCTCTGAACATTTCTGTGAGGCACCACAATTTTATAGATGAGGAAACTAGGGCACAGAGATGTTAAATAGTTAGAACAAGAGCACGCAGCTAACTGGCAGTAGAGGGGTATTTAAACCCAGGACTCTCTGACTTTCAAGGCTTACATCTTTAATACAAACACTGTCATTAAGATTTTGCAGTCTAATTACTAAAAAAGAAATTGAGCAAGCTGTATGTTAACTGAAAACAAATGTATTTTCAAACCAATTATACTAGTAATAGCTAACTAGAAAAGTAAAGTAAAAAATAACTACAACTCAAGCAATGAAGAGGTATCTATGGAGGCCATATTTCTCTGGCAGGGACAGAATAGCCATACACACTGAAATTAGGATAGCCACTCAATAATAGCATGTTCCAGCTCAATTTTTACACATGAAAAAATAGAGGATACGAAGGATGAATAATATGCTTAGGAGTCTAGAATTAGGTAGTGGTAAAGCCAGAGGTTAAATCTCAGTCCCTTTTCTAATACAGGGCTGTTTCTAATATATCACATGGCCCTGCACTCTTCTATGACTTAATGTCTACAAGATGAACTAGAAAGAGTCCTTTTTTGTAGTCTACATCTACCAAACATAATTTCTTCATACTGGGAGATACTCTTCTGATGTGTACTTTGGAAAACAAAAAGAATATTATTTAAATCTTTGGCTTACCAGGCCTCTAAAAGCAGTAAATAATTATTAAAGCTATAACTTTGGCTGCTAAAAATCTATCTTTACTCAACGAATATAATTACTGTAACCTGTAATGGCAAAGGGAAATTTCAATAGGATTTGGGAGTCAGGCATACACAGATATGAATGGTTTGGAAGACTAAGTTTTTCCTACCCCAAAGTGTCCTTGATATGTCTTATAGAATACTCAGACATGAAGAACTGGTATTAAAAGAAATTTATGCAAAGTATTAAAGCACAAAAAAAAGTAAATGTTAAATTTTATGGGTCCCTGGAAGGCAAAAATGGCATTATTGATGACTAAATGAAAACAAAACAAGTAAAACATTAACAAAAACAGCAAACCTATTTTTAAAAACTCAATGCATTACATTTCCTCAATTAACAAACTACATGAAATAATGTAAAGCAAAATATTACTTGTAAATAGGCAGGGAACGTTTCTTCAAGCTTATTTTTCCTTTTCCGGTATCTTTTCTTTATTTTTTCGGTGCTTTCAGTAACACAAACAGATTCATCAACTAGAGTATCTTGTAACTGTTCACTCCAGCCTGAAACAATAGTCATGTTTATAAATATGTGGCATTTAAAATTTCTAGACAAATCCACCCAAAGTAATTGAATACCTTATCAACATACACAGTTTCATATAAACAAATAAGCATTTTCACAAAAAGATATCAAAGTAAGCTTATTAGTAAGATTTTGTCTGTTTCTGTGAGAACAAGGTCTCACAAAAAGAGAAGAAGGTCTTGCTGTCACACCCAGGCTAGAATGCAATGGTGCCATCATAGTTCACTACAGCCTCAAACTCCTGGCTTTAAGAGATCCTCCGCCTCAACCTCCCAAAGTATTCAATTGTAGGAATGAGCCACAACAACCAACCGCATATTTTAGCTGGGACTACAGACATGTGCCACCATGGCCAGGTAATTTTTTCTATATAATTTTAGTCGGCCAATTAATTTCTTTCTATTTTTAGTAGAGACCAGGTCTCACTCTTGCTCAATCTGGTTTCGAACTCCTGACCTTGAGCAATCCGCCCGCCTCGGCCTCCCAGAGTGCTAGGATTACAGGCGTGAGCCACTGCGCCTGGCCCGCATAATTTTTAAGTATCATTAAAATTTTATTTCATGTCTATTTAGTATTGGTATGTTTCCTATTGTCTCTTTTCTTAACAATCAGTATTTCCTTGCAAAGCAGAAGCTTATTTAAATACAACATTTTGGCTGGGTGTGATGGCTCTTGCTTGTAATGCAAGCACTTTGGAGGCCAAGGCACAGGGTGCTTGAGGTCAGGAGCTTGAGACCAGCTGGGGCAACAAAGTGAAACCTCATTTCTACAAAAAAATTTAAAAATTAACTAGGTGTGGTGGCACCGACCTGTGGTCCTAGCTACCGGGGAGGCTGAGGCGGAAATCGCTTGAGCCCAGGAGTCCAAGGTTATAGGGAGCTATGATTATGCCACCGCACTCTAGCCTACGCAATAGACTTTGACCCTGTCTCTAAAAATAAATAAATAAACACAACATTTTGTTAAAGATTCAAAAAATATAAATACCCATGAGGAGATGGCTACTCACAGGCTACACTAAGGGACATTTAATGGGTATCCCTCATTTTGTAGAATGTATTGGGAATACTGAACAAAAACCTTTAAAAGAAAGTATGTCCTTCAATCTGGCAATTCAATCTGGCAATTCGAAGTTCAGAAATTTATTACAAATTAGGTATTTGTAGTATATACACATTGTGAAAACTATGGATGTATTCATAAATATGCAATGAACACTCATTCTCAAAATCAGAGAAATACAAATAAAACAAAATTTTGGACTATGAAATTAGCAAAGAAACAAGTACATAACTTAAGGCAGCAATCAAATGATAATCTTAGATACTTCTTCATGGTAGGACAAGTGGCACAACCCTTGTGAAAATCAATACGGGGACTTCTGTTGCCAGACTTCATAAATTGACTCTTCCAAACAAAACTAAAACTAGTGCACAAACATTTTTTAAAACAATCTTTTTTAAGTATATTAGTAATATAGCCAGAAATAATCACTTAAGAACAAGAAATAAGGAAAAGTATCCTAAACTGCAGTTTGTCAGAGCCTTCTAGGGAATAGGGAATAGAAGACAAAGCTTAAAGCCTCTCTTCCAAGATGAAGAGATTATCCAGAGGTGCCTTGCATATACCGTGTTTCCCCGAAAATAAGACAGGGTCTTATATTTATTTTTCCTTAAGAAGACACCCTAGGGCTTATTTTCAGGGGATGTGTTATTTTCCCCTCAAAGCCTCAGCTTGCAGCATGCACAGGATGGCCGGGACCTGACAGGGGGAGCCAACTTTGTTGGTGGGGCTGCCCACACCTTTCCGGTCACCTCTGGGATAGTAGCTGTCACCATGGGGCAGATGAGAAGGGCTGCTCGTCTTCTTTACTGCTCCACGACGAAATGCATGGATTGTGCAGATACCCTGCGTAGCCACGCCCATCACTAGGTCTTATTTTCAGGGTAGGGCTTACATTGCGCAAATGCTTTGAAATCCTGCTAGGGCTTATTTTATGGGTAGGTCTTATTTTTGCGGAAACATGGTTAGGTGGGCCCCGAGGGACTCCATACTCAGGGTCAGTTTAACAACAAATGCATCCTAACCCAAATCATCACTCACCTCCAACTTCCCACCACCAACAGCAAAAAAGAAAAAAGCAAACAAACAAAAAACCAAAAACAAAATCCCCCAAAACCACTTGTCATGTCTTAAAAGTTGGTGCTGGGTAAAAAGACAAAAAATAAAATTCTTCCCTGAGAATTCACAGCCTGAATGTAGTCCTGATGTATAAGAAACTTAAATTTATATAACATGGGTGTACTAAAAAACTTAAGCTACGAATGTATCTTACAGTCATCCTGGGGTAATAGCCCCCCATGCTCCTGGAAATAACAAACCCAAATCTTCTCTGAAAGAAACCATCTTCTATTCAGTCCAAAAAAAATTCAAGTACAGAATGTTCCAAAGAAAATAAGTTCACAGCACAAAAATAAAAAGAAAAAAGTAAAGTAATAATTATGTGTTTCTCTCAAACAATGACATGAGGCAGTAGCAGACTGAATCAGCAGATACAAAGAGTTGAATGACACATGCAAAGGCTTCAGATATTTTTTATTCAAAATCAACTGGTTAATTGAAGAAATAGGGCTGGGTGCAGTGGCTCACACCTATAATCCTAGTACTCTGGGAGGCCGAAGCGGGCTGATCGTATGAGCTCAGGAGTTCAAGACCAGCCTGAGCAAGAACGAGACCCCGTCTCTACTAAAAAAAATAGAAAGAAATTAGCTGGCAACTAAAAATATATATAGAAAAAAAATTAGCTGGGCATGGTGGCGCATGCATTCCTGTAGTCCCAGCTACGGGAGAGGCTGACAGTAGGATCGCTTGAGCCCAGGAGTTTGGGGTTGCTGTGAGCAAGGCTGATGCCAGGGCACTCTAGCCCGGGGAACAGAGTGAGACTCTGCCTCAAACAAACAAACAAACAAAAAGGAAACAGAAGATGACTGAAAGCAGGAGTAACTTTTAAAAACAAAGTGCAAATGGGTAAAACAAAAAGACAGTTTAGAAAAGGGAAAAATTACATATGAAATTAAAAACTCAGATGAGTTTTGATTAGACAGATGAAGGAACAAAATACTAAACTAAAAGCTAAATCTAAAGAAATTATGTGGAAGACAGAATAAAGAGATGAAAAACATGAAAAATAGTTTTGTTGAACATATCAAATTTCTTAATTTGGGGTGATTAAGCCAATATTAAGTCATATTAGAAACTTCCTAAAAAACATTACAGAGCTTCCTTTCTTTTCTTGAGACAGAGTCCCACTCTGTTGCCCTGGGTAGAGTGTAGTGGCGTCATCCTAGCTCACTGCAACCCAGCTAATTTTTCTATTTCTAGTAGAGACAGGGTCTCCCTCTTGCTCAGGCTGGCCCTAAACTCCTGAGCTCAAGCATTCCTCCTGCCTCAGCCTCCCAGAGTGTTAAGATCAGAGGCATGAGCCACCGTGCCCGGCCAGAGCTACCTTTTTAAAATGTGGAGCGATTTCTGATTTTTCTTAATTCACCTGAAGTCAAAATCCTACCGCCTTGTAATAGAAGGACTCTATTCAGAACACATGCTGACAACATCTCAATTCTCTTCAGATTCTATATTAAGCATTTCAAAATACATAATCATACAAATCATGACCATACCAATTACAAAGTCTTTATCAGAACCACCTCTCAAATTGAGAAATGGGAGTAGTACATTCTTAACTGATAGAAAGCTATGGCTTAAGCAATGACTTAGCTTTTTGGAAGCTGTAAGTTAGGGTGACAGAATGTTCATTGGAAGATGTATTTCTAAATCACTATACAATTTTGTTAAAAATTATTGGGGTCCCACCCCTGCCCCTTTCACTAAGCATTCTAAAAGTTTCAAATTATATATCAAGTTGCTAAGGCAGGCAAAGGATGGTTTTTGAGAGGACTAGAAAAGTACCTTATGTAACTAAGTGATTCAATTCCTAAACTATTTATATTTAATATAGGAAAAATGGACATATTAAAAAAAAATCTCAAAGGAATAAAAGCCTATTGGATTTAAACCATTTTCTTATCAAACCCGATTGCTATATTACAGGCATGAACTCTATAGGAATTCAAATCCTTTCATCAGTAAGAAGCAATAAGGTTGTAACTGTAGCATTATTTAGGATAATTTCTTCCAATAGAGATATTAAGACCAAGAAGTTATTCAAACAAAATCAGTACTATACCATCATCTCTGCTAGGTAATTGCTCAGAAATAGAGCCTGAGGAATCTTTTCTGATCACAGATCTTTTGGTTTTCCCTTGCCCAGTTCGACTTCTTTGCCGCACCATAAATCCACCAATACCTATCGAAAAAAGAAATTGGGTAAACTGATAAATAACTAATTTCTCCCCATATTTCCACAATAGGATAAAACTGTCCTGTCTTAAATAGTGGGGCATTTTCCAAAATTAAATCTGGGCTAATCTAAATCAATAATCTTATTTTTATGCAAAACAGAAGAGGTTAGAAGTAAAAAATAAAAGTCAAAGCCACTGTTATCACTAATCAAACAAGAATTAAAATTTGCTAATAAAAAGTTTGCATGCATTTCCTCTTCTAGATATTATCAGAGTAAATATTAAACAGTAAATTATACTGGTTTATCTATTTAACAAATTATCAGTAATTCATACATCAAATTACAGTTATGTGCCGCATAATGTTTCAGTCAGCAAAGGACTGCATATGACAGTGGTACCATAAGATTACAATGGAGCTAAAAAACTCCCTGTCACTTACTGATGTCATAGCAGTTATAACATTGTAGTGCAATTACCTTTATATATATATGAAAATTTAGTGTGCCATAAAAACGAGGGAGTAGTGAGCTACGCCATCTAGGTTTGTCTAAGTATACTCTATGTTTACATGACGATTTTCTCAGAACATATCCCCGTCATTAAGCGATGGATGACTGTATTTGTACATTAACTGGATAATAGTTTTGTACATTAGCTAGAGGACAGAAGATACAAACTAACCTAGATGACACAAACATACTTTGACTGATATGACTTCAGGGAGATTCTGTCAGCTTAGGCCATGTTATCAAGGCATGTAGACATGAGACAAACAGAGCTCTGTAGTTAAGAGCATGGAACCTGGAGTCAGACTATGTACTTCTTATTAACTAAATTTGGGCAAATTATTTAACTGCCCAGGACCTTAGTTCTTTCACTGGTAAAGTGGAGATAACATAAAGCACAGCCTCATACATATATTATAAGGATAAATCAATTAATATATATCAAGTGCTTAGAAAAATGCCTGGCATACAGTGAACACTATGTCTACCAACATACTTTGTGACCTAATGGGCCCCTCAATCAAAGGGATAGCTTCTATGTCAGGCAGAGTAAACAAAACATTAACTATAAGATCCTAGAAGGAATTTGCAGTAGAGAAAAAAAGTGTACTTACAAGCCTCATAATTAGGGAGAAATGAAATCATTTCATAAAAGCATAAAAAGCATTCAATAAAATGGTTAAATTCAGGGTGAGGCATTAAATGATGACTTATTGTGATGTATTTACACAAAACAACCTAAAAAACTTGTCAGCTAAAAAGCATATTCAAAACAAAAAAAATAAATAAAAATTTTAAAAAAGCATATTCAAATAGTACAGTTCTTTAACTTATACACATAAGTTTTAGATACTGATGCTATATTCAATCCTGATCAATTATAGAGGCTCTCAATATTATATTTTTCATAAATTAACTAAGTTTTGATTGTATTAAAATGTATACCACAGCCACTATACCTGGTCTGTATGGTTTCCTTTTTCTCTTTTTGACACCATCTGTTCCTTCCACTCCCTTAGTTTCATCATCCACAGCTTCCCGCTCAGGACTAGATTCTGATTTTCCATCACAATCCATAAGTTCTCCTTCTGAAAAAAAGTATATGAGCACATAAAATTGGGAAAACCTATCAAATACATAATCCCTATGTAATGGGAAATATAAAGCAAAGTGGTCGCTAACCCATTCTAATCATGCATCCTAGCTGGCAGGAAAGTTCAGAAACAGACAGAAGCAGCCCCAAACGGTTGTAGAAATTATGCTTAATGCAGTGTTCACAGGAAATTAAATATAATAGTCAGGGAAAAGGAAACAGAGCTCAGAAAGACAATTATTTATCACTTTGCACTGAAGAAACCATTCACTTGCTTTTAATTATGTCTTTCAGTCCAGGACCCCAAGGCTATCTCTTTAGCCTAGAACTCTCATCCGAGGGTAAACCACAGCTGTTATTAGATATTACCTACTTACTAAAAACTGTATATCCAAAATGAAATTTTTTTCCTTTTTTGAGATAGGGTCTTCTTCTGTCACCCAGGCTAAAATGCTATGGCATCATCATAGCTCCCTACAACATCAAACTCCTGGGGCTTAAGCCATCCTCCTGCCTCAGTCTCCTTAGAAGCTGGGAGTACAGGCATGTGCTAACAAGCCTGGCTAATTTTCTATTTTGTGTGGAGGGGCTCTCAGTCTCACTCAGGCTGGTCTCAAACTCCTGGCCTCAAGCCATCCTCCCACCTCGGCCTCCCAAAGCACCAGGATTACAGGCATGAGTCACCATGCCCCGCCAAAGCAATCTATTTTTAAAAGATAACATCATGAAGACAGAAAACAGGAAAGCAGAAGTCACAATTTTAAAAGAGTAAAGCAGAAAGATGAATGAAAAAATGACTTAGTAAATGCAAATTCTCAGTTGGGAATAGAAAGAACGGAACACAGGCATAATTCATTTTACTAACTTGAACGGATCTTACATCACATATAAAAATGTGGGATTTTATTGAATTCCGTTGGACACAAAAAGATTTACTGCTGAAGCACTGATTCAGCATTACTGTTCTAACAGCTAACACTGAGGGAGTATATGGGAAGCACCAGTGCTAAGGGCCTAACATTTGGCCTCGTGCTTTATCAACACAACTACCCTACGGCATTGGTCCTAGTATACATACTTCACTAAGAGCAGACTAAGCATCCGAGAAGTTACACATCCAGAGTAGGCGTGAACATTGGTCCCTGCTCCATAATGCTTTTCAAAAGGTACTGAGACATCATCAATACATATTAGTGAAACAGCCTCAAATGTGGCAAGTTTGAGGTTTAATACAGAGGACTCTCCAAAAAGGGCAGCTGTATTAGAAACCTTAGCATAACAATAAGAACTGGTGATGACTGTCCTCTTTTCCTATTTTTTCCCCTGTATAGGCATATACCATAAAGCTTATTTTAAGCATATTGTACAGATAGTCTCAGGATGACAAAGTGTGGTAATACTGTATTTTGAAAAATGATTTTTATTTAGCAAATAGGGAACAACAAAAGTGTTTTTCAAATAACATGCATTTACCTCCTCTCCAGAGAAAGTACCTTTCCTTTCAGAAAAGATTTGACATTTTGAGAAGTAAATGAACACAAGGGCTTAGTCAGAATACTATACATTCAGTTCCTTAAATTCTAAAATTGTCTTACCATTTTCAACATCCAACACACTAAACAACAATCATCTTCTTTCATTGCCAGTAAAAATAAGATTCAGTAAATAAAATTAAAGATGGGCTATTTTATCTCATAAATGGAAATAAAGCAAGGGTAATTTTCAACTGATTTTATTTTACCTTGACAAGAGTCAATAAGAGAATATGAAATTGAAATACACCACTGTTTCTCATAGTGTGGCTCTACAAACAGTAGTCACATAGAAAACCTTCCAAGGTCTTTTTGTTGTTTTGTTTTCTAAAGGTTCTATAATCTCATAATTTGGAAAATAATGTATACTATCAAGAAATCTCTCGCATTTCATGAAATGAAGTATTTCCCAAATTTAGGTGACTATGGAACCCTTTTCAGACATCTTTTAATGTCCTCAGAAATTAAAATTCTTTACAGTAATCCCTGGCTAATGCTGATCTGATGAATCCCTCCTAGGTAGATCTACTTTCTTCCCAAACCGCAAAGCACCTTAAACTTCAAAGTCAAACTCTCTCCTCAATGATATTGGAAAATCGGTTACATAAAGCATCAGAAAGCTTTTCTCTCAGTAACACAGACCCAAAACACATAATAGAAATGTGAGGATTAAATGGTAAATTACCAAGAATATACCAAAGACATATCCTTTCCAAGCCACAATTCTCTCACCTGGACTACTGCAACAGCCTCCCAACTGATCTACTTGCCACAACTCTTGTACCTAATAGTTTACTAACATCACAGCATAGAGTTCCTCTTAAAGTATAAATAAGATCATGCCACTCTTCTCTTCATTCAAGGGCCTCTCATTCCATCCCTGTCTAGTACACCCCTTTATGATCCTGAGTAACCTACTGCGCCCCACCCCTCCTCTCCTCGCATCCTTCACTTCCTATTGGCCCCTGAGCTTACTCTGCTGGACATGCTCAGCACACTCTCACCCAGGGCCTTTGCACTGGCTGTCTCACTGTCTGAGATGCTCTTCCCTCAGGTAATCAAGTGGCTCATTCACTCTACCCTTTAAATTCTGTGCTCAAATATTGCTTTCAATTCATTACCACCAGTCTACAGTACAATTCCTCTTAATAAAACCCTATTTTTCCCAAAGCATTGCCAAACACATTATCATTAACTAATTACATAATGTGGTTTTTTAAAATAGTTTTGTCTCCTAACATAAAATACAAGCTCCATGAATAGAGAACTTTAACTACTTTGTTCACTGACATGATTTATGACATCTGGCGTGCAGCAGGCATTCACTAGGTACTACTGAGTGAGAGCCGCGTGCAGTGATGCACACCTGTACTTCCAGCCACTCGGGAGGCTGAGGTGGGAGAATCGCTTGATCCCAGCAATTTGAGACCAGCTTGGACAACACAGCAAGACCTCATCTCTTAAAAAAAACAAACAACAAAAACTATTGAATAAAATATAATGGAACAAAAATAATTATTACTTTATTTCTGGATCAGATGAAAAGAAATACTCTAAAAATAAACAAGCCTACAGTGAGCCTCTTTGGAAATATAAAAATATAACTCATTGAATTTAACATTACTACTAAAATATTCTGGTATCTTAAAAATTCAGCTCGAAAAATCTTATACTTACTCTGATCAAGAAAATGTTTATAAACTGATAGTTTATGAACACTTGTGAATATAAATTGCCACTTAATATTAAACGACAGTCTGTTCACATATAAAATGCATGGATCAAGTTCTACTGTAACTTGAATGTGGTACCCAAGCTCACAGCATCTGAGGTTTATGCTCACATCTAGCAAATTAAAGTCAAACCCTCTGAATATCCCCACCTGTGATCTTCAAAGATATGGTACTCCTGGAGATTTCTTTAAGGTATCTTCTAAGAAAATACATGAAAGGAAAAAAACCTGAAAAGATAAGGTCTAAGAAGATCACTCACTCAGAAAGGGCAAGTGTGACATCAAGGTTTATCTAAGTCAGTATAATTTACCCTTAGAGAAATCATGCATATTTCAAAAGTTATCATATATGCTTCAATTCTTGCACACATATTCCATGTAAAATAAATTAGTATTACCTCGACTGTCATCCATTTCACCGTCCCTTGAATGCTCTGACTGGATGTCTGGAGGGGTCTGAAGGACAGCCACACTGTTCTGATTTATAATCTTCAATTTCAATTTTGGTTTTGACCGTTTTCTTCTTGGAACTGTAACTGTGAGGCTCTGTAACTGAGTCATTCCTGATTCAGTCAAACACACACCATCCTGGGTATAGGTCTTGGGTGGGTCTAAAATCACAAAATCCCAAGAATACAAATTTAAAGTGTCATTTTAAATATGACTGATAGATTGTTTGAAAATATCTATGTCAAAGGAATGTCACTATAGTTCTATAAGGAAATTATCTATAAAATGTATGAATAACATAACGATGCCCAACTCAAACTATCAATAATTGGCCAAACTTCCTTGGATTATAGGCAGAAAGGTTGCATGTTTTTAAAAAACAGTTTCCCTGGCATTTCTATTTTCATGTTTCAATAAAAGGATTTAGAAAAAAAGCACTGAAGCTAAATGCAATGCTTCAACTACTCTACTATGGGCCTTTTGCTAGAAAAAAGGCTAAAAGGATAAGGATTGATGTATATAAGAGAAACAAGAACACTCCAAAAGCCAAACTGGAAATCAAAGTATCAATATAATCACTTACAGGGAGACAAAGTAAGTAAGTACAAATCTTGCAGATTTAATTTTTAAATATACAAAACTGCTGTTCCTTAAAATAATTTCGGTACTATCCAAATGTTTTTATTTCAGATGCTATCAAATACAAGTAGTCAAAATAATGATTATTTAATAAAAATATATTAATCATCATTTTAGGATAATCAATTAAAAAAGAGAGATTGAATTATTTCTAAAAGGAATATCTTTGCTAACTAAATCTTATTTTCTGATAACACAGTAGTATACCAATGAAATCAAAGCAAGTATGGCATTAATGGTTATTTTTAAAGCTGCTATTTTTGTTGCTAAATTGCTAAAATTTATGGAATACTGCTCCAGTAAAGCTGGATAAGATAAATACTTGTATCTAGTGTAGAAGTGATTACCAACATTAGGGAATTTAGATTGAACACCCATATAATCAAAGCAATTTTCATATAACATGTAGCTAGCCAGTTACATCAAAATTAAGCAAAGTAAATAAAATTAAGCAAGTAAAGCATTTCAAGTTTTACCTAGCTCTTTTACTTTTGTGACAATTTGTGCTACAAGTGAAGATTCACAACAGTCTGAGGAAGGCACTGAAATGGAAAAAATACCAGGTAATTTTTTCAGAAAAGGTGAAGTATAAAGACTTACATATGATTAAAATTTGTTTCTCTCCTCATTCTATTAAAATAAATTCTTGAACACTAGAGTTAAAGTGATCTTGAAACCAACAATAGAACACAAGGAAAAGCAGTAAAAGAAATACAAAATTCAGGGAGGAAAAACTGGCAAACAAAGAATCAGTATTAGATTGCTACATATTGCTAATAACTACAAGATCATGTTCCTTGAAAACAATATCAAAATTATATATATATATAGATGAGAGAGAGAGAGAGTGTGTGTGTGTGTGTGTGAGTGTAGGCTTCAGTTTATTCCTTTATTAAACTGTTTTATAAAAAGTTGGGATAACAAGAATTCATAACAAAAAATAACTTATTTTTCATAAAATACTTGTTCAAATAATAGTTTTACAAACATAAAAAAGTAGAGCTAAGGCGACTCATTGGTTATGGAAAGCAAGATGCAAGTGAGTTGTAGGAGAGCACAGATCAGTTTAAATTATCTTCTTACCATTAGACGCAGGCATATAGGGTCTGCACATGCTACAGTCAAAACCAATGTCTGCTACATTTTCCACTTCTTCCTCATTGTTTAAGTTTTGACAAACTGCATGCATCCATCTAAAAAGACCATATTTGTACATTTTTCAAATAATTGAATATATTGAGAACTGTTTCCTTTTACAAGCTGTAACAGGAGCTGACATGATGTCTTCAAGCTTAAAAGCCCTAAGCCGCACCTTCTTCTCCTGCTGCACCCACCCCACCCTTTTCTCCCAACCGTCCCCATCGACACAAACTTTCATGGAGCCGAGAAGGAAAGAAAACAGAATGAGAATAAGAACTTGAGAGGAGGCAAAGCACATTACAAGGATGGGATAATTATTTTATGATCATATATTGAATATATCAAAGATAGCAAGGAAGCTAAGTTAGGGCCAGTAGAAAGGAATTCAGAAGATTGCAAATGGCAGAGTATGTACGTGCTCTGTGTGATGCCTCTACTCTGAAGTAGACATAACTCATATAAAGTGATGTTGAATGGTAATTGGGAAACAAAGCTAAGGAGCTTTGTAGGCAGAGTCCTGAGAATACTGTAGTACAGACGAAATAATACTGTTAATTCTACTATATGTATACAGCTTAACTGCTAACAGAGCACAACCACATACTAATGAGAGCAAAGAAAACATTCTTGACTTTGCAACTGCACACATACATACTACTTAGGGAGGGTGGAAGGTGGTCTCTAATATCTAGATATCAAGTATGTAGAGATTTAAGAAAAAGTGGGTTAAGGAAAACAGAAAGTGAGATCCTTTTTTAAATCTAAAAATAGATTCAGAAACGCTCCATAAGAAAATACATCTGTGCAGACAATAACTCTGCATCAAATTTCAAAGGATTCATAAACCAGTAAATAGCCCCAAAGTCAAAGATCTTTATTCTGGAATTGAGAATTCATAACAGGACATCACTTCTTCAAGTTTCTAGGTGACTAAAAATCTGTAAAGCAAAAAGTTTTGTACCTTAAATTTATGATCAAGGAAAGTTATTTTCCAATTTCATTTTGCTACATTGAGAGAGAAAAGCTTACAAAAGATGAAAAAACAACACAATACCTATCACATTGTCTACATTGCAGAATAAGGTCGTCTTCTCTATAGTTTCGATAGCAGACCGGGCAGGAAGATAAGCTTGCACAAGGAGCACACTGCGTGTAATTGTTTTGCCATTCACATCTTAGACCTGCAGATGTTGCTCCACAGTGTCTGCACCAAACACACCTGAAATCCAAATCCCCCCCCAAAGTCTCAATTTTATTTACATATTTAGATACTGTAATTCAGGAAGCTAAATACGAACAGAATAGGGGGAAATACTTCACTGCATGTGTGAAAATTTTTCTGATGAGTGATATATATCACAGTAAATGTCTTATACAATTAAACACTTAAGACTAAAGTGATACGAGAAAGTTCTGAACTTGAAAGACTAACAAGGGAAACATAAATCCTAGAGTACCATTTGCACTTCCAGCCTCCTTTGGGCACTGTCTGCAGCGGGGGGTCTAGGCAATAGGTGTGGTAGCTGATGTCACAGTCATCACACAGCAGGAGTCTTCCCGGGTCCGTGGCCTTCCCACAGGCCTCACACACCGTGCACTCAAGACACCTCCAACCTTTGCTAAGAATCACCTTAGTGATCTGTAAAAGAAACAACCAATCCATGTGATTCATACATTAACATTGATCTAATTCTACATAATCAAATATACTGTATAAATTAATATGGTTCTTATGTAACTGGTAGCAGGAAAGAGGAAAGCAACTATTAATAATATTAATAACATTTATTAAGTACCTACAGTGCCCAATTCTGGGTTTGGCATGTTCATATATGCTTATGGAGCCCACCTATTAAGCAGAATAATAGAAAGTGGCACATATTTTAATGCCTTTTTTTAGTCCACATAATTACATGTGCTGTAGATTTAATGCCCACTATATTAATAGATACTGTGACTGGATTTTAAAGAAACCAAGCAAGCTGCCCCATTATTGTTATTCCTGGATTTGAAAATACATCCACAAAGTCTCCATCTACATTTCCATTAATTCCATCTTCTGAAACTTGTATAGACAAAGACATGTATCTTAAAATCAACAGAAAGAGTAACAGAAAAACTATCAAAAAAATTAAGGTAAAACATGAGCTCTCAGACATTTTATGATCTTGGAGGATTTTTAGCCTGTGAAGCTACGACTTCTGAAGTACACATTCACTCCTCTACTTATTCGTCTATCTCAAGGGTCTAAGTTAGTAGAAAATCTGAGGATCTCTATATTTCTGTTAAACTCCTCAAAGAAGCCACACTATGTAACATTAAGAATTTTGAACCAACTTCTTAAAGCTCTCAAAAGCCTAGAGTCTACAGATAGAAATGACCAAAGTGCCCACATTACAATGATATAGCAAGCAATCAAGGTACAGAATAAAAATTCAGATCATGAGGTATATGAAAGCCTAAAAGCTACCAGAGAAGAAAATAAAACAGTTAAATTCAAAGAACTATCAGAATGGCATCAAACATCCTAACTCCAGATGCTAGAATAGAGCAGTAGTTTCCAAATTCTTCAGGAAAATACTTTTCAAAGTATGATTCTTAACCTAAAGAAGCAATTAGGTGTGAAGGTAGAATACCTTTTAGACATACAAGGACTCAAAATTCACCTCCGTGGAACAGAATTAGGATGTATATAAAGAAAAGGAAGATGTGGGACCCAGAAAGCAATGGATCTAAAAAAGGGCATCAGTCCAGGGAAGTTTAAGGATAAGAGCTGAGCAAGTCACCTAGAAACTACTGGCACGTAACAGCACAGAGAAATAGGATGTCCAGGAAGAAGGTAGGATTCTGCCCAGGAAAAAAAAGGACTTGGCAAAAATAATTTGAGATTATAGTTCTTCCTTAACAGGCAAAAACAAAAAACAAGTGGAGAGTCACTAATGATTACTTTCTTCTTGGTGTCTAAAAAGTCCATGAAAAACAAACTCATAGTATATTATACAGATCTGCAGTGACCATTTACTAAGTCATAACCAACACTTTATTAATTTAACTAAATACAGTAATACAACTATATATAGGAAGATGCTGTAAGGAGGCAAGGGGTACACATTAGGAGCCAAATCAGAATTTATTTATAGCAAAACGTCAACAAAATCTAACATAAAGCAGTAGCACCAGCTTATTATTTGCAGCTATAGCATTAACTATGAGAAAAATGATCTGAAAGGATTAAAGTGGTTGCCTCAGATGTGGAGGCAGAGTAAGACAGTGGTTGGTTACCACAAGGGCAAAATACACGAAACTGTTTTCAGAAATTGGACAATCCGCAGTACAGGACTATGGTCTCTCAAAGGAGGGAAGCACAAAAGGGAGTTCCACGATATTATCCCTACAGAGATCTTCCAGAATGCTGCCCAAGGAGGGAGAACACTAACAGCACAGTGGTCTCACTGAGTTTAGGACTCATGGTGGAGTTCTGGGAGGCTGAGGCAGCTGAAATTTGTAGGACACAATACTGGAAAGGAAAAACAATAAAGAGTAAAAGCTCCAGAGTAAAGAGTAAAAGAGTAAAGAGTAAAATCAATACAGGATTCCCCTGAAATTTTTGGTTTAACACCAAGCTATGCTTTTACAAAGCCAAAAAAGGACCAAAGGACCCACAACCAGAAAAGAATTTCTACAGACAATTTGTAAGCTGAACAATTACCCGAGGTTACACAAGGCTGGAAGATGTGTGAATCTGAAGCAGAGTGTAAAGACAGAGGTGATCAGGGGGTGGGATTTAGTAGAGATTCTAAAAAGTCCATGTCCTAAGTATAGAGTTAATCTGGTGCCAGAACAGCAATTGCCACAGTGTGGTCTGGGGAATTCCAGTGGGTCTGAAAGATTGAAATAATTTTCATAATAATACTAAGATATAATTTGCCTTTTTCCACTTAAGTTCATTCACAATTTTACAGTGGTGTTGTGCAAGTTGTGCTTCTGTATTCTTGTATTATAAAATGTTTCCAATTTCAATTTCTAAAATGGTAAATATTCTAATAGTTACGATCCTCATATACAGAAACTCTATGGGTCCTGAATAATTTTTAAGAGTGTTATGGTTCTAAGACCAAAAAGCATGAAAATATCCACCTTCAAGAAAAGACTTTCTAGATCTACCCAAGAAAGCTTAAACAGAAGTATCAAGTGGATCAAACCTATCGGTAAACAATTGCCTACCACAACAAAAACTCAAGCTGAGACAATTGACATATCCCTATTTTATTTCTGGATATTCTTGTATTTCTCAATAAATATGGTTGCAGTACTCTGTACTGTCCAAAATGCTGTTGGTGGCATAAAAAGAACCACCTCTAGTTTAAAAAAAAAAAAAGATTTAAATTCCAGTAAATAGCTGTTTGACAAGCTATTAATTGTATGCTCTTAACTTAGCTAAGCTTCATTTAACTAATCTGTAAAATGGGAATTAAGTAATTGCTGGATGAGTTAAAAGAAATACATTAATACATTCCCATCTTGAAAAGAATATTATTCAATTTTCTTTGGTCATAAATGTAAGTATTATAAAAAATTCTAATTGCATTCTAGTTTCTAATAGCAATAAAACTTACAGAGAATTTAGAATATAAAGGTGTAAAGAAGAAAAGAATTTGTTCTATGTATAATTCTAATTGTTAAATTGGCTTTATATAATTTGTGTGCTTTTTTAGTCAACATACTGTGAGCAACTAATGTTTAAATACTATATAAACTAAGTATTCTTCTATTAATATGTTGGATAGTTTAATTATAATTTTTCACTTTGATTTCTAAATTCACAAAAACTTATATTACCCTAGAAAAGAAATACTAGTGTAGTTATCTGCAAAGAATTCTTAGGGAATACATGTTGATTTGCTTACTATACTGACATTTTAGGTAAATTAATGACGAATGTTTGAGGAACAGCGGGAAAAGAAAGAAAAACCACTTGTAAGTTCAGACGATTCATAACAATAAAAACTGAGGTCAGTATAATATTTATACGACATGGTATGGCAGTACAAGAAAAGATTTGGTTGTGGAGTACACAGCAGGACCCCTGGCCTAAATGTTCACTTCCAGTGATCATTTGTTACTTCATTCAAATATACAAGTTTAGGCCGAGTGCGGTGGCTCACGCCTGTAATCCTAGCACTCTGCGAGGCCGAGGCGAGCAGATCACTCAAGGTCAGGAATTCGAGACCAGCCTGAGCAAGAGCGAGACTCCGTCTCTACTAAAAAAAGAAAGACATTATCTGGACAACTAAAAATATAAAAAATTAGCTGGGCATGGTGGTGCATGCCTGTAGTCCCAGCTACTTGGGAGGCTGAGGCAGGAGGATCCCTTGAGCCCAGGAGTTTGAGGTTGCTGTGAGCTAAGCTGATGCCATGGCACGCTAGCCCAGGCAACACAGTGAAACTGTCTCAAAAAAAAGAAAAAAAAAAATACAAGTTTAATTAAAATTGAGTTCTTAAAAAGAAAAAAACAAAACCTAAGGTTCAATAGCTAAAGTACTGACTAAGACACATCCATATTTAAATAGCCTTTAAAACCAAGCACATAATTATCATTTAAAAAGTCCTCACTAAGTCTCTATCCTGAAATGCTTGACGTGGAATATTACTGAATTGCATTAAACATAACATTTGTTTTGTCCCTTTCAGCTATAAGAAGAAAATGTCCTTTTGTATACAGGTAAGAGTTGAACAGTGAATGTGGAAGAGACCAGGATGACTAATGAATTTTTACCAAGTACTCTAGTTGTTCGGAACTTTTTAATCAATAGACAAAATGAATCAACTAAATCTAATGCCTTACCAAATATTAATATAAATTGTATTTTAAATTAAATGCATGTATTTTTATGCTTTACTCACATACTGTCATATATGTGTGTGTATATATATATGTATATGTATAAGAACCTTGACTAATTTTAAAAATGGTAAGCAGCATGTCACTACTCAAATCAAGTCAAAATTCAATACACTTTTGTTAACTCACTAATTTAAGCATGTTTACCTTAATACTGACACAGTATGGATGGTAACACTGACCACACTGAGAACAGGCAAGTAATCTTCCTTCTGCTCCCTGGCCAAAACTGCCACAAACTACACACATATCCTGAAATCAAGAACACATCAACATATTTTAAATTGGAGATTAAGCTAAGAATACACAAATTTTACTTTAAAAATACCTTCTGAATTAATATAGCTGCATAGGTAAATATTAGATGATTTTTTTGTGCATATGGGATGAAGTATTAATAGAAATGTACAAGGAGGAATTAAAAAGTAGAAGACAGTAATTAAGTTCAAACCTGATTCAAAGTGAATTTGTCACTACTAGAAAACAACACAACTGTATTGTGCATAGAGTTTTCTTCTTCATCCTTATTTGATGAAATATCTGCAGTAGACACCTACAAAAAGCAAAGTACACAAAACATTAAGTTATTATTTTTACTTGTATTGCACTGAACTGGAAAACTTCAGAAAATTAAAAATTCGCAGGCCAGGCATAGTGGCTGACGCCTGTATTCCCAGCACTTTGGGAGGCTGAAGCAGGAGGACCATTGAGGCCAGGAGTTCTAGAACAGCCTGGAAAACAGTGAGACCCCATCTCTACAAAAAACAAGAAAAATTAGCAGGGGATGGTGGCACATGCTACCATGGTAGCTCAGCTAGTCAAGAGGTTAAGGCAGGCTGGTCGCGGTGACTCACGCCTGTAATCCTAGCACTTTGGGAGGCCGAGGCGGGCGTGGGAGGGTCGTTCAAGGTCAGGAATTCAAAACCAGCCTGAGCAAGAGCGAGACCCCATCTCTACTAAAAATAGAAAGAAATTAATTGGTCAACTAAACATATATAGAAAAAAAAAATTAGCTGGGCATGGTGGCGCATGCCTGTAGTCCCAGCTACTCGGGAGGCTGAGGCAGGAGGACTATTTCAGCCCAGGAGTTTGAGGTTGCTGTCAGGTAGGCTGACGCCACGGCACTCTAGCCTAGGGCAACAGAGTAAGACCCTGTCTCAAAAAGAAAGAAAAAAAAAAAAAAGAAAGAAAATTTATACTCAAAATATAATTCCTGCCAAGGTCTAGACTAACAATTCTAAATATTATTATTAATGCCATGATAGTACCATAAAACTATGAGTCGTGACATTTTTATTCACGTAGTTGTCTTTCTTAGAGTTACAAGTCCTATAAATCTGGAAGTAATAAGAAAATATAAATCTGTCTTTACTAAGACGTGATTACCCAGAAATTCTAATCAAGAAACTATAAAATTATATGTGCATACACACACAAAAAAACTATAAAATTGCTATACACATACATACAAAAATGTATCACTTTATCTTAGTCACATAAGACCTGTGTAGTTAGTCCAAAGAGATATGCTATAAGCATAAAATATACAACATTTTATGAAACCTAAATACCAAAAAAGAATGCAAACTGCCTCATTAATAATTTTATACATATTACATATTATGTGCGATATATAACATTCATATTTTAGATGTATCAGTCAAAGTGATATGCATCAAATTAATTTTGCCTGTTCACTATAACTTCTTTAATGTGGCTACTGGAAAGTTTTAAATTGCATGTGGTTCTCATTATATTTCTATTAGACAGTACTGCTTTAGAATGGTATTTTGAATAACTTATCAAAATTTCAGGATTAGCCAAAGGATTATCGACCACAGATGTTCGTTTCTGGACTTGGTTATATTTGACTAACTCAACTAAGTACTCATTGGCTTGGTAATAGTTTATAGAGTGTTTATCATGAAAAAAAGCTCTGAATTAGATGCTGTAAAAGAGAATAGGGAGGCCAATGCCAGTATCATAAAATATGGTCCCCTTCCCTTAAAAAGCTCACAGCCTAGCCTGGAAAAGCAAAGGTGAAGCACAATAAGTTAGAAAATTACTTTTCTTGAGGGATTACTGAAAGAAGATTAACTAAATTCCTAAGAAGGAATATGTTACAATAGTATTTTCTACTTCAAGCAAGGCAGCTTTAATGGACAGAACTATTTTATGATAAGAGCAATTTATAGTCATTAAAAATTCTAATGCAAAGGGAAAACAGTAAGCAACCTAAATATTCATCATTAGGAAATGACTAAAACAATAGCAAATCCAAACTTTGGAAAATTATGCAACATTTGAAACATAGGAAGTTAGAAATTTGTATGGACTTCCATTGGGGGGAAAAAATCACCAAGATGTATTATTGAGCAGAAAAATAAGCTATAGAATAGTATGTGAGGTACATCACTGTGGTATAAATACATACAAAATCATTAATATATAGTCTATTAGCACATATAATGGTAGAATCATAAGAAATTGATGGCTCTGCAGGTCAAAAATGGTTGAATGTTGACAATTTCACACAGATCAACCTAATATGTAAATACACCAAACTGGTAACAGGGAAAAAGTAAGGACTGAGGAGGAAGTGATGGTACACTTTGATCTACCTATAACACTTTAATTTGTTTTAATAAAGGAAATGCATTCATGAATTATATATGTACCTCAAAATTAGCTTTTTAAGAGTTTTTGGGTTATCATCCAAGATGATTCACAAAAGTAGGATAACCATCATTAGTAATATCTATTAAAGACTACTAAGATTAAAGCAACCAGTAATTCAACCACAGTACTTATACATTGAGAAGACTGAAATATATAATGGTGAAAATGGCTAAAATATAAAGTATCCATTTTTACCTCCTCACCCCCAACACAGAAAACTCAACACATTTTACATATGAGTAGTCCAAAGGAATTATAAAATTGTTCTTATTTGTGAAGGAAAATTTAACCAGAGAATTTTTTGTTGAAAATGATCAACAAGGTTGGAGTATGATATTCCCAATATAAACCTAAACAAAGTCTGCAGTAGAAAATTCCAATGTCCCTAGATTCAAGTGGTGGTAGTGCCGGAGAAGCATATTCAAATGAGTACTAAAAAGCCAAGTTTTTTAAACAGCAATTGTACATGCAAAAAAGAAAACAATATCTAGCTTGATGACTCATTGTTTTTATTTTATAATTTATTTCATGACCTTTAGGCTGCTAGAAAAGTAAAACCTACCTCAAAGTTGAAACCAATCTTTTGAGAAAATATGTGCTATTGCCTACATAGAGATTAGTGTGATGTGTCAGAGAGAATAGAAAACTCTGATCTAAACCTCACAAGTTGGAGATTTCCAATTAAGGGCATGTAAGAGTAAATCAAAAAAGAAGAACAGGCCTGGCGCGGTGGCTCACGTCTGTGATCCTAGCACTCTGGGAGGTCGAGGCAGGTGGATTGTTTGAGCTCAGGAGTTCGAGACCAGCCTGAGCAAGAGCCAGACCCCATCTCTACCAAAAAATAGAAAAAATTAGCTGGGCATGGTGGCACATGCCTATAGTCCCAGCTACTCGGGAGGCTGAGGCAGGAGGATTGCCTGAGACCAGGAGTCTGAAGTTGCTGTGAGCTAGTATGATGCCACTGCACTCTAGCTCAAGCGACACAGGAAGACTGTCTCAAAAAAAAAAAAAAAAAAAAATTTAAGTATCTTCACCGCAAAAAAGGAAGGTAATTATGTTAGGTGACATGTTAATTAGCTTGGTCGTAGTGATCATTTAACAATGTATATATCAAAACATCATGTTGTACACTTTAAATATATATAATTTTATCTGTCAACTGTACCTTGATAAAGGTGAAAAAAAAAATAAAACAAAAAACCATATCATTACCTCTATAGAGGCAGAGAAAGCATTTGACAAAATGCAACATACACTTCTGGTTAAAAAAGGAAATCTCAGCAAATTAAGAATAAAAAGGTCCTTCCTCAAACTGACTTAGGATACCTATTAAAAAACAAAAACACCCAAAAGTAGATTTAATACATTTAAATAAAGCCTCATAACATGCCAATGAATGAATATTTATCAATCTAATTTTTTTAAATAAAAGAGCAAATACATTACATATTAGCTATTTGGATAGAGTTGCCATAGAATGGTAGAGTCAAGAGGAAGGTAAGAAAAGAAGGAAAGGGTAAGAAGGGAGAAAATATCAAAGAAAAACCGGCAGTTTTTAAAAAAACGAAACACATACACACAAAAAGTAGAGATAGAGTAAAATAAAATAAAAATTTAGTCTATTTATGTGACTCTTAGGATCTAAATAACTTGCTACATGTGAGATTATCATGGACATTTAAAAATTATAGGAAATATAAATGAAGCAAGCCTCACCCCAGGTAATACAACAGCTCCAATTCCACTTTTTAGTTTTGACCTGCCTCTGCCACCTCGTCCTGACAGTCCTGCACCACGAGGTCTCCGCTTTCCTGGAAATCCAGATCCCCGGCCCTATGTAACACATAAAGGAAAGTCAGCATTCTGTAACAGCCCAGAAGAATTTTTAAATCCAAATGTCAGTGAGACAAGACATTTTATTAAATGTTACACAAATATTCGCTTTTATTCTGATTAGACGATAAATATTAAGAGACCAGGCTTATTATTTGTGTCTTTAAATATGTATTCCACAACTTAAAAATATAAAAACAAAATGCTTATAACCTTAGAACCAAACTTTGGGTCTGTCATTGTGTTTTTCTCCATCAGCAGGCCTTGACATTATTCTTCCATTTCCCAATCCTACATTCTAGGTTGCTAGAACAGCTAAAACCCAATCCAGATATTCCCACATGCAACAAATTGGATTCAACATAAAGTATAAGGGAAAACTCTCTAAGTGGTCTCTCTCAACGATTATAGTAATAGCTAACATTTACTGAGTACTTACTATGTTGTGATCTACTTTTTCCTCTCAACAATCCCATATAATAGGTACTATTTTATTATGTACCCATTTTAGGTAAGTGTACTGAGGAATAAAAAGATTAAGTAACTTGTCCAAGGTCATTAAGCTAGCAAGTCTGGCTCCAGTGTCCCTAGTTTGTAACCACTATACTGTATTGCTACATTGCATGAAAAGTGCATTTGCTAGTATAGAACAAAATTCTTCAGCTATCATTAAGTCCATTTCCTTTACTACTCAATAGTTATCTTATGAATTGAACATGTCTACTTCATTCCACCATAATATTCAGAGGAAAACTCATTTAAAGATTATAGGAAAATTGATAAAAGTATAAAAGCCTTGGTTTAAATTTAAATCATCTGGATAATAAATAACTAAAATGGAAATAATTTATCTGACTTTTTACCCAAGGAAAAAATCTTATGGGAAAACATGTTAAATTCCCTAATATTTTAAAACATAAGCACCAGGGTATGGGGTTTTTCCCTTGTCTATACTCAGACTTATGTATTACTCCCCCCGAAAACACCTGGCACCTATACAAGTAGATATATTATGTATACTTACAATTAGTAAGATGCTCAGGAAAATACTTTCTGATCTTCTTTCCCCTAACAAGTTAAATAGTATGTCATACCTTCAACTGATGTCACTTATATTAAAATGCTAAACTCATTTCCTATTTAGCAGAATGTTTTCTAAGTCAAAAATTGATGGTTATAGTGTGAGCATAAAACAGACACACATGAAAAGGGAGGGAAAGTGGTTTTTTCCCTTCAGTTGTAATAAGTACAGCCAGCTTCCAGGTTCAAACTGCCTCTCCTTGTCTTTTCTTACCCTGCTTTCCTTTAGACCCTTTGAGAGGCACCATCAGCTTCTCTCAACAAGAGGCGGATGTGGTAGGGTTGGATCGGATAGTTTGTTGTTTTAATAATAGGTATAAAATATCTTTTAAAAAGTTAGGTCAGTGATTAAAAATCAAGACTATGGTAATCTCTCAATTTATTCTCCACAATATCCAATGTTGACCAAGTTACAAATAAGTAAAATTGGTGGTATATGCTACAAAACTGTCAAAAGTCATCTTTTACACCAGGCTGTCCTCAAACTACGGCCCGCGGGCCACATGCCGGTGGTTTTTGCCCGTTTGTTTTTTTACTTCAAAATAAGATATGTGCAGTGTGCCTAGGAATTTGTTCATAGTTTTTTTAAAACTATAGTCCAGCCCTCCAATGGTCTGAGGGACAGTGAACTGGCCCCCTGTTTAAAAAGTTTTAGGACCTCTGTTTTACACTCTTAAAATAAATATTTATACCTCAACACTTTGGATGATATCAGGGAGATAAAAAAATAACTGCAATGTGGAACTCCTTCCAAATCCTTGATTAGTTTAAATTAAATATCCATAGTCCAAAATTATATTAAATATAGAAGACAAAGAAAATTGTCTTCTCTAGTCAATAAAATATTTTAATTTTGGAGATAATACTTTTTCCAATTAATTTTACCTTCAAAATGCATTAGACTGGTAACTTACTTCAAGAACTAGCAGAGTTATTGAACAATGACATGGAAAAACGTCCCTACAATTTTAAGGTATTAACACAGACAATGAAATCTGCCACAATTCTAGCATTTCTTCTCCATTAGAACATGTTAGTGGAGTTTTTCCTTTGTCTTTTTATAAGCAACAAAATTTTATGATATTGTGAATGAAAAAGTCCTGAATTACTTTTTGGCCTATGTGACAAGGATATTTCCCTGTCATAGAAACACTGGTAATTACAACAAAAAGAATCATCTATAAAAAGAGGTATTAAAAATTTATACTTGTAAAGTTGAAATTTAACTTCCTCTTAATCCAGATTTTTTAATTCAAGCGTGTTATTTCTTTACATTAAAATTTTTAGGTTAAGAAAAAGGCTCGGTCTGGAAACTGAATCTAGAAAAGATTTAATCTTAACATCCAGTAGGACAAAACAAACCAGATAGAAATGACATATGAATGTAAATGCAATTTTATTTACCACTTTGATGCTCCAAATGGCACTGCCAGGAAGCTGCCTGGGTTTAAAAATTTCCCGACCTTCTGAAATGTCTGGGGACCAGGAAGGTGGGCTCACTGTATTATGGGTACTCCAAGCCCCCTAGGATATGGCAGGTGAGAAAATAAATGTATAAAACTCAGCAACATAAAAGGTCAAAGCCAGCAACTAAAGAACCTTAGAACAGCAAAAACAAATGCAAACGTATGGAAATTTGGGACAAATTGCTTCAAAGTAGGGAAAATAAACTTATCACTTACAGTGACTTACATATTTAAAGTTATACAATTAAGTATAACTTAAATGTTTGCTGCTACAATTTACATTAAATATTGTATTCTGGTTGAAACATCACTACAATGAAACATTTAAAATTAAGGTTCATATGCAATGCACCAGAAAGTAAGTAAAAGTCAATCACATTCTAAGAATTAACACTAGAAGAAACTATTTGGGGATTATTTTCTTCTAACAATTATCATTCTATTTAAAAGGAGAAATGGATAAACTTAAAGAATGTTACATTCAATTGCTACTATATAAATCAAACCAGTAGGTCAAGGACTGGAATCAGAAACTTGAACGATCAATAGCTGCATATACATTAAACTGTGGAAAGTTAGTTTGTAACCTTAAGAAGCAAATGGCATTATAATCTTAGCATTTAATTACTCTCCCTTAAGTGGCCACTAGTTGTGAGTCTTGGTTTTGATTTTTACTTAGGTGAATGAATATTTTACGGACATTACATCAAAGGGACTGATTTAAAAAGTGAAAGAATGTTAAAGCAAATTGTCCAAAATTTGCAAATTAAAATGCCTAAAGTACCTGATAAATTATACAGGAAGTAGTATCTTATTAAAATAGTTAAAATAAAACTAAGGCATTTCATTTCCAAATAACCAAATTCAGCAATCATCTGAACTGATCTGATGAAGATGCTTAACAGCAAATGTTTACTCCACAAAGAAAAACACAAAACAAATGTCAAATAAAGAATCTATTTTAAATTAGGTAATTCTACAATGCATGCTATAATTTTATCAATTAAGTGACCAAAACTTAAGACAAGGTACACAGTACTTACCAGGTTTCTAGAATATTATCAAATTAACAAATAGTACCCCATTAGTCACATAAAAATATCACTGAGTTAAAATAAACAGAAAGAAGAGTTTGACAACTCTTTTGAGAAAAGAGATAGTTAATGGGATAACAGTATTTTTAGAAAAACCACATGAGGGGGAGACTGGTTTCACTTTTAATTCATAAATTTAAATCACATACATTTGAAGTCCAGTAATCCAACTTATTCTCCCTAGCAGACACTTTTTTACCCTCCAGGGTTACTCTTCTTCAGTTTTCTCCCTGACCCATCAAATCTAACCTACTTTCTCCAAGCTCGGCTAATGGCTATGCTGATTTCACTGAGCAGCAACCACTGCAAGTGTATTGCCTCACATTCTCATTATCAGATCAACCTGCATCCATATCTGTGTCTTCTTCCCCACTGTTTTTAGTCCAGGGTCTTCAGTAAGCTCTATGGTGCCAAAGGCCATTTCTCTGTTCTCTTTTTCACATGTGGCACACAATTCTGTTGGCGCAGCAGCACACGTGTGGACATTCCACTGCCCTCCCTGCGGACCTTTCTCCATCTCCCAGGCAAGCTCTTCTTCCACCTGACCTCTAACTAAAGCCCTGATATTTCTCAGGGCTGAAGCCTAGACCCTAAATGGTGTTAACTACAATGAGGGCTTTAGACATCATCTTGGAAGTTGGTTGTAGCCCACATTCACATTTCTAGTTTTAACTTGTTCTGAGAGCTCCAAAGTTGATGTGATTTTCAACTTGTTAGCATTTCCATTTTGTGGTAACAATGCTAACAAAACCTCTTAAGTTTACCATGTCTAAAATCTCTCCTTTAACTGGTTTCATCTTGTAGTCTTCTCCAACCTTATAACTGGCATCCAGCCCTCTGGTCAGAAAGCTGGGAGACATTTGGATTTGTTCTTTCCCCTTGTCACTCTCCTCTGCCCCTTCAATCCTCTCCCCCACCATTCCCTCAATCCAAATCATCAGTGAACTCAGAACATTTTATATTCAAGTTTTGTGTCTGATCATTCCACTTGCTGTGATTCTACCACCAGCAGCCAAGACCTGGCCACCACCCTGCTTCAATAGTCTACTGGTTTTCACACTTCTCCCTCACCTGCATGTACTCAAGCCTTTCTCCACACAGCAGCCAGAGGAACTTTTCAAATACATAAATCTGATCAAGCAAGTCACTATCCTATTGCAAACCCTTCAAATGCTCGGTGCACCTAAAAGACAAACTTTCCCACTGTCCCCTCCAGACTCATCTTGTGACACTGTCTCCCTGCTGGTGTGCCCCAGATAGCCTGGCTTCCTTACTATCCTCAAACACCTTTTTAAAATGGCTGACATCCTCTGACCCTTACTTAGCACTCCAAATGAACCATCATCTCCCTTACCATACCTTTCGTGTCTTCTTATTGCAACACCACTTGAGGTATTTTATTGTTTATAGTTTTGTTTAGTGGTAGGGAATAGGGGCAAGAGATACCTAAATTTAGTTCTCTCAGTATTTCCACTGGTTGTTTTCTGGATATTTCACTAGCATGTATCTTAAATTCCTTTTGGTAGTTCATTTAATGTTATTGTCAGTAGACAGTTCTCAAAGCAGACCATAAAGTCATATTCTAAGACAAAAATAATATTGAACAATTTTATTTCAGAAATAAGAATTTTCTGGTGATTATGAATTATTCATAATTTAAAAGTCAGCTTTGATGCCAAAAGTATATCTCATTTCAAAAAAGCATTTACATTGCATATAACATGGATGAACTAAATGAAGGGCTTTATAGATCAAGAATGTTTGGATGCCATTCAGGGATAATTAGAAAACCACTCAACTGCTATGAAGAACTTATACAATAAAAGCTTGGATAATTACATTATGAATTTTAATAAGTATATTATCATAAGACATTGGAAGATAGATTATGTGCAATTTTATAGGAATGAAGAAAAATTATGATTAAACTTAGGTATTTTGACAAAAAAGAAATTATTTAATATATATACTTTAGACCTTAAAATTAAAATAAAGCTGAAATTATAAGAGTTCAGTTATAAATTATCCTACAAGTCTCAGCTTTGATCCAAAAGAACTTACACAAACCATTCAGAAAAGTTAGCTGCCCCTGTAACAGATGCGCTCTCTTCCAACAACCCTACTGGAGCACTTATCACGCTATAATTACCTGTTGCCATTGGACTATAAGCATGGTAAGAAAAGACCATGTTCCTTTTCTTCACTGCTATGTTACGCACCCTGTTTGGCACCTACTGGACATCTATTTTTTCCACCAAGCATCTATTATCTTTTTTGCACGCATGCATGAATTTACCAATACTGTACATGATATGAAATATACTAATCTCCCCATGTTATATAGCCTAGAATCTTGGATTTCCTCACCTATAAAAAAAATTGATCTATCCAATGAACTGTTACTTTCAAATTATCTACAAACTGAATTAAAAGCAAAAGAGTTAAAAACTTAACCATCAGAAAATTTTAACAAGAGCTAAAAAGAACCAACTTGCTATCAAAGCCTACAGAAACTTAAAGAACGCTACACCTGGCAAAGACTGAATTGGAACCTCAAAATAATTATTTAATCCCAAAATTGTTTAAAGTTGTTATTAAGCTTCTTTCTGCTTTGAGGCCAACTTCTCAGGTAAATTTATCAACCTACTAAAGTTATACAGGTGTTAAAAGGACTGTGGGGTAGGGAAGTGGGAACAATAATGGCAGATGGAGGATAGGCTATCAGGCAACTTTCTATGAAAAGTCAAATCCAATGTCACTATTACAGCCCAAGAGTAATTCCAGTTTTAAAAGTAGGACTTTATCCTGCATGAGGAATCTTCTTAAAATAAACATTTTGTTTATCTAGTTTATTTTTATTTTTAAAATAAAAAAGAGTTAAAGTGGGGACTGAGAGTCTGCTTAAGGAACTCCCAGGTTATCCTGATATCCCTAGTCTGTGAGCTACACTATCTACATGGCAAGGGCTTAATCCTGAATTCTTCTAGAAAACATGCCACAGCTGGCAAGCCTTGCACTGCCTGTTCCCTCCAGCGTCCCCTGCTTTTCCTGCTTTCCTACCCATGGTCTCCTCTACTGGAGCACATATTACAGATACTGTATTTAATGAGCTGCTGACTAGTTCTTTCTAAAAGCATGTGCAACCACTATGTGGCTTTGAATTGGGAAACCTACTACCTATCGTATTTACTATAACCACTGTCTTCCATGGTCAAGACTCAAAGTTATGCTCATTGGTACATTTCAGTACAAAAAGTTATTAGCCAATATGTTTGGTTTTAGGACTACTACTAAAGAACTACATTTAATACACAATCATTATATCCTTCTCAAATCTCCATTTTAACTTCATTATTATCAGAATATCTGCATTGTTCTGCAAAAGCAAGCAAGCAGTGGTATATACTGTATGTCAGGTACATTACATGTGTTAACATTAAATTCTAAGAACATCCACATGATGTAGTTTTATAGATGAAAAAATTAACGGTCCACTTCACAAAGTAATGTGCTCAGTGTCACAGAATAATGGAAAAATAATGGTATGAATCTAAACAACTGTGCTATGAAAATTCATGCTGAATTTTTTTAATCTTTCCAAGTATCAACTACTTTAGTAAAAAATAGGTATAAACAATACAAAACAGAAATAGTCATTTTTATAAAAGGCAGCATAGTATTTAAACTAGACTACATGTTGAAATCAGTATTGGCATCTTTTATTCTTCATAAAGAATAGGAAATAGATGTTTATTTACTAACAAAACCTTCTTTAATGAGTCCTAAGACAAAATATCTGATATGTAGGTTTTATCTTTTGGGTATCAAAGAATGGACAATTAAAACTGTCCAGGGTAGTTTTCTTTTCCTTTAAAGAAATATATATTTCTTACAGAAATGCATGATGTCATTGTGTATACATTAAATAAAGCAATGTTTCAAAATTCACTTATGTTAATTGAAAGCTAGGTATGAAATAATCAAATTTAATTAAAATCTAGCTATGGGCCCGGTGCGGGGGCTCATGCCTGTAATCCTAGCACTCTGGGAGGCCGAGGCAGGTGGATCATTTGAGCTCAGGAGTTCGAGACCAGCCTGAGCAAGAGCGAGACCCTGTCTCTACTAAAAATAGAAAGAAATTAATTGGCCAACTAAAAATAAATAGAAAAAATTAGCTGGGCATGGTGGTGCATGCCTGTAGTCCCAGCTACTCGGGAGGCTGAGGCAGGAGAATCGCTTGAGCCCAGGAGTTTGAGGTTGCTGTGAGCTAGGCTGATGCCACAGTACTCTAGCCAGGGCAGCAAGAGTGAGACTCTGTCTCGAAAAAAAAAAATCTAGCTATGAAACACCTTATCAAGAATTGAATCTCTCCTTATTTAGAAAGTATGATTACAGATTTAGGTTTTTATTTTAAAAACAAAAACTAAATAAAACCCCAAAAAATAATGCTTCTTACTAAGGGATTTGTATTTACAAACCAGAAATGGTGTATATTATTTTAAAAAAAGAAAGAAAAGAATTGCTTACTTGTAATTGTTCAAACTACAATCCTTCATAGCTCATCATACTGGAGGTCTATTTTTTCTCTCACAAAAATAGATTATGAAAGTGATACATTATGTGAAACACTTCACTTAAAATGCTATTGCAGTATACAGGCCGGGCGCGGTGGCTCACGCCTGTAATCCTAGTACTCTGGGAGGCCGAGGAG
>VBSM01000865.1:4463367-4499836 GCA_008086735.1 Cheirogaleus medius | reverse complement strand
AAAAAAAAATGCTATTGCAGTACACAAGTATGTTATAACATTCCATGGTTCACAATAAAATTACTCAAATTGATGAAAAATAAGAAATTGAGTTTACAAAGTTATGGGAAAGTGGTTATGATCTAATGAAGTACTCTCTTTGGACACCTACTCTATTAAAGAAATTTCACCTTCTCTCTGAGAACTCCTCAATACAGTTCAGTCTTAGAACTTACGGAAATTACTAAGCTTTCCACATATATGATGTTAACAATAAGAAATGGTAGAAAAGTAAAACTCAAAATGACTTATAATTTGTCTAAAATAC
The DNA here is from genome assembly GCA_008086735.1 of Cheirogaleus medius. Classification (NCBI taxonomy): domain Eukaryota; kingdom Metazoa; phylum Chordata; class Mammalia; order Primates; family Cheirogaleidae; genus Cheirogaleus; species Cheirogaleus medius. Next base: position 4,499,529 of record VBSM01000865.1, on the reverse strand, counting down.
TGTACCCTATGTTTTCTTTTCTAAAAATTTTCTTGAAATATGTACTGCAAATATTTCATTGAATGTTTAATAATTTAGTACCATCATGAAAGCAATCAGCACATGTAAACGTCTGAACTAGATCAGTCATGTTATTACATTAAATATCTTCCCATAAAATGTGATAAATAATACAAGATGTATTATAAAATTATAAGATGTATTACAAATAATACAAGATGACCTAAGATTTCTATTATCTCAGAATTTCCAAATGAGAATGGATAAATACAACTGTGGAATAAGAGAAATAGAATGAAGACAGAAATAAAAACAAACAATATGATTTACTATGATAAATTATAATTTTATGCCCCATTTTCCACCACTTGTTAAGAGCATTTCCTGTACTATTACGTTTAATGCATAAAAACAAGTAGCACATTTCTCTAACTCAAGACTCCACTTTCAGGGTTACAGTCAAAGAAGATCCTCAGAGGCTGTGTTTTAATTGGTCTAGGGTGGAGTCATTACATTGATGTTTTAAAAGCTCCCCAAGGGATGTCACCACGCCAAGCTAATAACCAATTGTCTAAATCCAAGTCCCAAAGTAGATATACATATAAAAATACTGAAAAAATAAAATACAAAAATATTTATAAATTCATAACATCAATTTAAAAAATGAGAAAATACAACTGGTTCATTAGGACAATTTGCTGTTAACTTGTCCCACCAATTTCCTTCTCTACTAGCTATCACGTCTAATTTTTCCTCCTTATCTTTGTGAAATACTGTATCTAAAATGGGCAAGAAAAAAACAAAAAGAACCTTATTCTATTCACAAGCATCAGAAAAATTTGTCACGGTTCTTGTAAGGTTCTGAAGCATACATTTGATATATTTGAAACATCTCATGAAGAAAATAAATCTTTTATTTCTCACTAAATAGCATCTAAAATTTTCCACATAAAAGGCACAATATAAACCACTAAACTTTAATCACTAACCTTCTGTAAAGGAAAAATAATTCTGTATGGTTTGCCATTTGATAACAGACTCCCAATACCTGAAATACAAGTTGCAGTGTCCTATGTCCCAGATTCAGAAAACCCCCTGTATTGGGCTGTATGTCTGGGCTGTATGTTGATAACTTAATATACATTAAAAACATGCAGAGTGATTTGTTGCTACAATAAATGTTTAGTCGTTCTGTTTTAACATGTGCCCTATGAGCAATAGCGAAAGTAGAATATTTCTACTTCAGCCCTTAAAAATAGTGACAGCATAGCAACATTTTTAGCTTTTCAATCTTGAATTTCTTTCATATTTCTTGTAATTTCAAGAATAATTTTAGAACTGTTTTCATATGTCTCAAAATGCTTTGCCTTCCACTGTCCAATAAGGACGGTATAGGACTACTGAGCATGTGTAATACAGCTAGTCCAAATTGAGATGTGTTTTAAGTAAAAAGTATCTTGTTTACTTTTATACTGATTAAATGAGGAAATATTTTGAATATATCAGGTTAAGTAAAATACATTAAAATTTATCTCACCTGTTTCTTTTTAAGTATGTCTACTGAAAATTGAAAGTTGCAAATGCGGTCTGCATTATATATATTATGTTTATATTAGACAGCACTGGCTTACCCTTTTACTGGCTAACCTATACTTGCAGATAACATTCGATAATCCAATCAACAACTATCACTTCAAGTTTTAAATCTTTCGGATTGTTTTTGTTTCTAATTATTCATTTAATCCTGAAGTGAATTCCTACAGAAGCTGATATAACATCAGAAAATCATCATCAAGATAAACAAAAATCTGACCACAGAATTTAACAAATTAAGTCTATAGTTCTTTCGAGAGAATGGTGTTCACCATACTTGTAAAGACCAAAGAACTGATAGTATTCAGTAAAATATAGAAATACCAGTGATGTTATCAAAAAATAGCTGAAAACCAAAGAATCCTGCTTATATCACAATCATTGCCATGAAAATCATCCTGTTTTATAGCCAGGTTCCCAATACCAAGAACATGTAAAAGAAAACACTAAATAAAACCAACAGTATAACAAAGAAATGCCTGGTATCAAAGAAATTCATGTAACAGAATAAACTGCAGTATTTCCAACATAAGGATATATACACTCCTATTATGTATAAAATATTCCCTGGAGGGAAGGGAAGGAAAAAAATTAAAAATAAAACAAAACATTCCCTGGAAGTTATGGTCACAGTGCCTCACCAATGAAGAGCTTTCTTGTCCTATTTCATTCATACCTCCACAGTAACAGTAGTAGTGTTGGCAAGGCATAAATCACCAAGTGAAGTTTGCTACAAAACTAAAAAACACTGAAAGACTAAAAAACTGAAGGGAGGAAAAATATGGACTACAAACCGCTTATGAAATTAGCAGCAAATGATGAAGTAGAAGCAAGAGACTGGCAGCTAAATAGAAAGTAGAAATACTACCAGATTTGGGAATTGAAAGAAAATAACAGCAAAAGCAATAGCAAATATCGGGACATGGCTCATTTAAGATGGTATGAGCCTAGAAGAAAAAAATACATATATATACACATCATTCTGAAATATAAACTCAATGAGAAAATAGTCCTAATATACTGAATTTGAATCTGGTTTCAGTTGGAATAAAAGCCTCCAAATAAGGAGTAAAATTTAACACGAATATTTATGATGCAGTATATTTAAAGAACGTAGAATATCTGAACAAAAAGTAAATTTTAGATTCAAATTTCCATTGCTAAAGTATTTTCAGAGTCAGAACTACATAAATATATAACTACTCAAAACAAACAAACAAAAAGGACTTATGAGGAGAAGAACTGGAATGAAAAGAAAACTCTTGGTAGAGAAGAAATAAATATCAAGGAAAATACTTAGAAAAAGGCATACATAAGGGTGTTTTAGTTTACTGCATATGTCCTCGCCATAGAAAAATAGCTAAATCCCACGTAACAACTACTTTGCCTTTGGTGTAACCTGTCGGTTAAAGAATAAAATATATCTGAGTTTTATTTAGAGGGGACTAATTTTTACATTAAAATAAAGTTAGATTTCTTAAAACTAGCCTTACAATTCCAAAATTAGATGATCAAGATCAAGATATTATTTCTTAAAAAAACAAACATTAATCACTGAAAACAATTTTAATCATGAGATTTAAAACTCCAAGTTACTACTGTGACTAACACTTGTCAAATGTTTGATATCTTGCCATTTTTAAAACTACTACATAAAGTAGCAATTTTGTAAAACAATTAATTCTTAGCTACTTGGCTGGGTGCAGTGACACACACCTATAATCCCAGTACTTTGGGAAGCCAAGGGAAGAGTATCACTCGAAGCCAGGAGTTCAAAATCAGCCTGGCCAACATAGCAAGACCCCATCTCATAAAAATATAAATATATATATATATATATATCTGCCTGGAGCCCACTACCTGGGAGGCTGAGGCAAGAGAATTGCCCAGCAGTTGGAGGTTGCAATGACTGCACTCCAGCCTGGGCAACAGAGCAAGAGCTTATCTCCCAAAAAAAAAAAAGAAAGAAAGAAAGATAGAAAGAAAAAAAAAAGAAACAAACTCATCTTTAAAAACTAGAATACACACTACTTAAAATAATCACAGGAAGAAAGATTCCCCTTTTTACTTACTGAAGATCAATAATAGTACAAGATTATGGGGGGTTTTTTGGTGGTTTTTTTTTTTTTTTTGGTCCATGAAACTATTGAAAGAAGTCCTATTTGGGGGTGGGGGATCCCCTTCATAAATGTTGATATTTATGTAGTTAAAAATATACATAATGCATAAAATCAATAAGCAAATATATTAGAGGGGGATGATAGTTACCACATGCCCAAAACTTTGCTGGTTTTTTTTCTTTTAAGACTACTGTTACTATGGCACAGAACTAAAACATTTTTTAAAGTGTTTTCTATTACAAATCATATCAGTAGATAGAATTTTTGTCCCAACTAATTTGAAATTCCAAGTAAGATCGCTTCAAGTTTAATAAATGACATTCTTCATTAACAGCATTTTTAAATGCATGGCCAAAACACCTGTCAACATCATCTCTAAGTTCCATCCGAGGATAGAAAAGGTTCCTGCCCAAACCAAAGCTACACATATGCCTTATTTCATTAAAAATCACCCTACCTGTTTGGACCGTGGTCTACCAGGAGAAAATTTTCTTTTGGTAATAGCTGGTTTACCCATGCCTATTTTTGGAGTGACTGAGATGTATGTTGTTGGCAGGATGTTTCCAGCAGCAGAACCAAGAGTTGAAGGGTAACCGTGCAGCATTTCATGTGAAGGTAAGTCTGAGGACAGTGTTGGAGAGGAAGACACATTTGCCTTGCTTATGTCTGCTGATGATGAAAATGATGACTCTGACTCAGATGATAATTTCATAGATTTGTCTCCTCGACATGAACCATCTTTCACACAACTCTCAATTGCAGGAGTCATTTCAAAGTCCATAAACCCAGCAGGAAATTCAGAATGTTCTTTCTTTTCCATTTCTTCTTGTATCCTTTCTATAAGCAACTGTTTCTTAGAACATAATGAAGTACTTTCCTCACGTGGGGAAACTAAGGTTTCTGGTGGAACAACAGTAACAGATTCAATGGTTAATTTTGGAAGCTGCGATTCTTCTTTAGACACCACTGTTTTAGTTTCCTCTAACAACTGCAGCTCCTCTTGCTGCACAATGATTTGGTGTGTAATGACTTCAATGTTTTCTGTCACTTCCATTTTCTCTTCATTTTGATCTTCATCACAAGTGTGCATCATTTTAGAAGACATTTCCATTTTTTCACTATTAACTTCATGAGAAATCTGATTTTCCAATTCAGAATTCATTTTATTTGAGGATGATTCTATAAAATTCAGAATATTTGTTATGTTAATGCACATACAAATTTTAAAATTTCTAAATAGGAATACGTATAAGATGTTTGGTAAAACCATGACTTAAATCAGAAGATATTCATTTAAAAAGGTAATCATTAAGTTAATAAATACACATGATTTATGGATTAGTATCAGCCACAGACCATAAAACCTTATAAAAACATGGTTTTAATAGGATATGATGTTTCACAATATAAATACTTACAAATTGATTGAAAATTATGTGGATAAAGTTATAATACTCACCTTACGGCTAGGAAAATAAAGATAAGTGATGTTATGTGAGTTGCTCAAATTAAAAAGTGAATACTCCTCTAGAATGTAAAGATATTTTCCAATAGCAGACACCCAGGTACAACAAAGCTGCCATAGACTCAAGTAATAGGCACAGATAGAAAAGATTTATTAACCACCAAGACTTATCTTGCTTAATTGTACCTGTCAACCTAGCCAACACATTTTTTGGATATAACCCTTCTTCTTCTTCGTTATCTGCAACCTAAGAGACCAATCTTAGCAAGTCTATCAGAAATATATATAGTCACTGACTGATAAATTTTAACTAATGTGTTAAACTTTTAACCCAATCTTACTTAAGAATAAAGTTAGAGGTCCAACTGACATGAGCCATAAGTGGTTGTATAAAGTAGGACCACTGAACACAAAAAGGAACTTATTCCAAATGCCCTCAAGGTAATTTTTAAGTTACATTAATAAAGACACTAATTTCCTCAATTACTATTTACCAATCAGTGACTAAAATTTATCTATGTTCCAGTATATGAATGAAATCTCACTTTTCATTCCTGCTTTACTGAAACAATACAGTTAAGGATAAAGGAAAAACACCAAATATCAGATCTGACAGGGCTAAACATTTTTATACACAAAAAACCTTTCTAGAGAAACTAACCTCCTTTAGATCCATTGCTAATTCTTTTCAAGAAAAAAATTACTTAACTAAAAGATCTAGTTACTGCAATGTGTATACATATAACTGCAAAATGTGTTGGGGATAATTAATTTGAAAAGTTAATTTAATGGACAGTGACTTGAATCTGCATAGCAACCATAAAGGCATTATCTCGTGACTCAATCAAATTAGATGACAATATGAACATATTGCTTACCAGAAGTGAGAAGACCATCTGTGTCAAGACTTTCTGGTGGATTACTCTTCTGTGGCTCTTCAGTGTGGACTTCAACTTCTATGAATAACACATTTATGGAATGTCTAGCAAGGAGTCAAAATTTCTCTAACACTGCTTTTCTTCACTTAACATCATTATGAATTATAACTTTTAACAACAGTTGTTATATGTGAACTTTGCAAATTTCAAAATATCTCAGTGCCGTTTTATGTACATACTCAAACAACATAATTTAACATACAACTTTATATATACTACCAAAGACTTTTGGATGAGCATCTGATTATAATAGTGTGCCCCCAACAAAATCTCTCATTAATTCCAGGTCTTCAAATACAGTAATGATTATCAATATGTATCACAAAAACCTTAATTGAAATATTATCAAAATAACTGGAATAACCCTCAAAAGGACCGTTGAGACAATCTAACATAATAAATTTTTCATTATCTCAGCATGAAACATTTCACAATCAGCAACAACTCTAGTTAGCAATTACAAGTACAACTAAGCAAGAAAATGACAAATTGCATTTTAATGAAAATCACTTGATCCCTAAACAAAGTATGCACTTATGATTAAGTCTAGATAACAGTAGAATTACATATATATGCATACATATATATGCCATTTCTCCTATTAATTTCTACCTAAGATCATCTTGCTTAAAAAGTTATTCTCTTAACAATTTCCTAAGTGACTATATCTTGGTTTTTACGTAGGGTACTCAAGTTTTAGCAAATATTCATATATTCGTCATATATACACATTTTCCGTTATACAAACGTTCTTACCATCTGGAACAATTCCAGGTGTGGACTCCTGACCATTGACATCTTTATTAACGGCTTGTTCCAAAAATACCATTTGGTCTTCAGGTCCTTCAACCTCCATCTCATTGTTATCTGAACAGAAAATTATTTGTTCTTTAGCTCAGAATGAGTTTTTCAGTTTTGCTAAGTCAACAATTATGGCTTTGTTCTACTGAGGGTAAATTATCACCAAAAATGCTAGAAGTTTTTCTTCATATTTTTCTCTTTTGAACCAAATATATACTTACATTTTTAAAAACGTGAAAATTATAATACATTAAAAGGATATTTCACAACTGTATACTGATGGCATCCTGGAAACGAAAGATTAGTAATTAAGATGCTTCTACTTAAATCTCTTGCAGGTGATAAAATAGAACTTTTGTAAAAGTTGCACTCATATTGATGAAAATGAAAAACGAACTGGTAAGCAGGTCTTTTTTCTTTACCTTTTAAGAATCTTGCCACTATGTTTATAACAGCAGGACACTATTAAAAATCTTTCATACCTTAACAGGATTTTGGGCTTCAGAGGTGATAATTAACATTTAAAGAAGGATGTTACAAAACTAAAACTTGCTTTGAGCAAAATAACCCAGATTATTTTGAACCAACTAGGTCTCATGTCAAAAGGTTGGGGAACTTCCAATGTTGGTCTAAAGAACACAAACGACAGCCTGAGCAACAGAGCAAGACCCAGGTCCTACAAAAAATTTAAAAATTAGCCAGGCACGGTGGCGCATGCCTGTAGCCCCAGATACATGGGAGGCTGTGGCAGGAGGAGGATCACTTGAGCCCAGGAGTTGGAGCCTGCAGTGAGCTATGATCACGCCACTGCATGCCAGCTGGGGTGACAGAATATACCACCATCTCTTCAGAAAACATACATGCTCACATGTACACACACACAAATGAAAAGCAAACCAGACATAGAATTCAAATATTGGCCGGGCGCGGTGGCTCATGCCTGTAATCCTAGCACTCTGGGAGGCCGAGTCGGGCGGATCGCTCGAGGTCAGGAGTTCAAGACCAGCCTGAGCAAGAGTGAGACCCGTCTCTACTAAAAATAGAAAAGAAATTAATTGGCCAACTAAAAATATATATAGAAAAAATTAGCCAGGCATGGTGGCGCATGCCTGTAGTCCCAGCTACTAGGGGAGCTGAGGCAGGAGGATTGCTTGAGCCCAAAAGTTTGAGGTTGCTGTGAGCCAGGCTGACGCCACGGCACTCACTCTAGCCTGGGCAACAGAGTGAGACTCTCATAAAAAAAAAAAAAAAAAAAGAATTCAAATATTAAGAGGATTGTCGTCAAAAAGCTGTATTAGATTTTAGCCATCAGATTCAGAGATGACCAAGATAACAAGTTACATTTAAAGGCTGAGAAATTGAGAATAAGGCCAGGCGTGATGGCTCACGCCTGTAATCCTAGCACTCTGGGAGGCCGAGGTGGGCGGATTGTTTGAGCTCACGAGTTTGAGACCAACCTAAGCAAGAGCGAGATCCCATCTCTACTAAAAATAGAAAAAAATTAGCTGGACAACTAAAAATATATATTAAAAAAACTAGCAGGACATGGTGGCACATGCCTATAGTCCCAGCTACTCAGGAGGCTGAGGCAGGAGGATCGCTTGAGCCCAGGAGTTTGAGGTTCCTGTGAGCTAGGCTGACACCAGGGCACTCTAGCCTGGGCAACTGAGTGAGACTATGTCTCAAAAAAAAAAATAATTGAGAATAAAATGAGATCTGATACACAGTATTCCCTCATTCTGATAAAAGTAACGTACTGGTGACTGGTGGCACAGCATTATAAAAAAATTAACATTCTCAAGTTTACCTGTAGTGAGTTCAGCCATCTCCACTTCATCACCTGGCTGTAATGGACCCATCTCAGCTTCTAAGTGTTTACAATACATGCAGATATACTCTTCTTTGAGCTGAGAATCCAGTTCATGATCTGTTGGTTTGTCACATTCTAAGTGAACCCATCTGCAGTGATAAGTATATTTAAATAAAAATTTCTAAAGTCACATTAATATCTAAGAAAAGGGGAGGCAATTGGTGAAAAGCTAGATATGAGAAGGGTTAATTAAGGATGAAAGATGAAAGATTATAAGGGTTTGTAACTGCAAAGGTTTATAAAAAGGAGCTGGCATTTGTGGATGTCATTAGAGGTATTGATATATTTTTACTACCACATTTTTAAGATATTTTCTCTTTACTTTTCCCTCTAAGTGCTCATTTCTGGTCTGGTATTATCTTTTGCCCATTTACTTCTTCATGCCTTTGAAACTCACAAAAACATAACTTAATTCAATCTATAACAGCACTCAGTACTGAAGGGACTACTGAAGAGATAAAAGCTTAGAAGCTCAAAGATATATGGCAGACCAAATGATCACATGGATAAAAGAATCAACAAGTAAATGGAAGTAAATGGAATAACTGTATTTTCTTACCTTTTGCACATATTACAATGAAGCATGTCTTTCTGCAATTCTGGATGATAGCACTTCCCACAGAAAGGACATAAGTTATCCTGTTGTTGGTAACAATTGTCACATATCAGGCAATTGTGGTGCCACTGTGAACTAGACCGTGTGCCACACTCTACACATATTCTGCAATTCTAAACACCAGGAAAAATAAAAACAAAAACCAGTTTGTTATGCATTTGTAAACGCAATTCTGATGTAAACCTTTTTAAAGTCAATGAATCATTAGAGGATTATACATTAAGCTTTCATTTTCCCAACACCAGTTTATACTTTTGAAAAAGCAGTTAGTTTTGAATATCTGATGTGACCTCACAAAATCTGCACAAACACCTGCAGGAAAATGTAAAAAGGGACAGGGACATGTAGGAAACCATAAATGTGAAAGAAAGAAAACCAAGAACACAGCAACCCAAACTTCTAAACAGAACCATCCCAGGATCAGGAATAGTTTTGTGGAGTAAGTCTACTCAACCCACTACTGCAGAAAGCAAAACGGTGCTATTACAGTATTCCGCTCGCTTCATGGTAGATTAGGAACTACAAACGAGGACTCTCACTAAACAGCATGACCCACTCCACCGAACTTGGTGTTTGAAAATAATCACTCTACATCAAAATCCAATGATGGCTCCTCACGTTTGCAGAATAAAGAGTGGCTCTATCCTTACCAAAGTAGAATTGTTTATGAAGTATAATACAAGGCCAGCCAAATCGTTTTCTGTGGTTATGAGCTAGTCAGGCTTAAAATCCTGGGCACAAGGCCAATAGATTGTGGGGCTCTCATTACCCACCCCCACTTTCCAAACTAAAACACAAATAAAAAGTAACTATCATTTTGAGCTGTTGGGTTGATATAAAAGGGATGTCCACTCAAAAAGATAAACTAGCAGGAACCATAGACCTGCTAGTTTTACAGATTAAAAATGAATGCACTAAACAATACTGATGCAAAAATCCTAAATAAAATATTATCAAACAGACTCTAATACCACATTCAGAAAATAATAGCTGAGCACAGTAGCTCACTCCTATAATCCTAGCTCAGGAGTTGGAGACCAGCCTGAACAAGGAAGAGACCCTGTCTCAACCAAAAATAGAAAAAATTAGTTGGGCATAGTAGTGTGTGCCTATAGTCCCTGCTATTTAGGAGCCTGAGGCAACAGGACCAATTGAACCCAGGAGTTTGAAGTTGCAGTGAGCTATGATGATGCCACTGTACTCGAGCCTAGGCAACAGAGTGAGACTCTGTCTCAAAAAAATAATAACACCTTTCATACCGCATAGAAATCTCTAAGACATATGCCAGGGACCCCACGTTTTTGGGCAAACTGCAAATCATCTTAACTACAGTGAAAAAACGAGAAAACTTGTGAGCGGTCCTTAACAGATGACGCGCGAAAACAAGAGAAAACTCGGTCCTTAAGGTGATAATAAACTATGTCTAGGGGAGGTTTATACAAGAAATGCAAGGATGTTGAATATTTAAAAATCTATTTATAAAGTTTAACATATTAAAAGATCTGGGGAGAAAAATATTTCAGTAGATGCTTAAAAAAGTCCTTGGGGGAAAAAATCAAAACCTATTTCTAATTTAAAAAAAAAAAAAAAACTCTTGAGAAAAATAAAAATGGATAGGTATTCCCTAATGTAATCACCAAAAATACTTCAATTCTAAAGGCAACATATTAAATGTGGAAACTCTAGATGCATTCTATTCCTACTAAGGCCAGGAACAAAGTAAGAATGCCTACTATCTCCATTGTTTTAGCATGGTTCTAGAGCCAATGTAAACACTGAAACAAACGAAAACACAGGCTAAAACTAGGAAAAGAAATAAAACTATTTGTAAATGACAAGATAGTATACTTGGAAAATCCTAGAAAACTGATCATAAATTCAATAAAAGAATTCAACAAAGTGGTAGGACATAAAATCAGCATGCAAAAGTCAACAGAATTCACATATAAATAACCAGTTAAAGAATATAGTGAATGAGAAAGCCCCATTTTAAGAGCAACAAAATAAATATTTAAGAATAAGCTCATGCCTGTAATCCTAGCACTCTGGGAGGCTGAGACAGGAGGATTGCTCAAGGTCAGGAGTTCGAAACCAGCCTGAGCAAGAGCAAGACCCCGTGTCTCTACTAAAAATAGAAAGACATTTATTGGACAACTAAAAATATATAGAAAAAATTAGCTGGGCATGGTGGCGCATGCCTGTAGTCCCAGCTACTCAGGAGGCTGAGGCAGAAGGATTGCCTGAGTCCAGGAGTTTGAGGTTGCTGTGAGCTAGGCTGACGCCATGGCACTCTAGCCTGGACAACAGAGTGAGACTCTGTCTCAAAAAAAAAAAAAAAACACAAAAAAGAATAAGCTTAAGACATGTTCAAAATCTATATGAAAAAATTTATAAAACATCCAAGACACAAAACTAGACTTGAACAAAAGACATCCCTTTTCTTGTTTAGGACGTCTTGACATCATCATGAAGATGACAATTCTCCCTACATCAATTAATAAATTTAATGTGATCCCAATAAAAATTCCAAAGAGGTTTTTAATGGAGCTAGATAAATTGATTCTAAAGTTCATATGGAAAAATAGAATAGCTAAGAAACATGTGAAAAGGAAAAGCTCTGAAGGAGACTGACATTACCAGATACTACAAACCCTCTGTAATTAAAACACTATGGTATTGGTGCACGAACAGACAAGTCAGTGGAACAGAAGTTCCAGATATAAAACCAACCTGATCTAAAACTTTTAGTATATAATCTCAAGTCACCGGGGCAAAAAGACAGTCTTTCTAATGAATAGTTTTTAAAAAAGTGAATGGCCAACTGGAAAAAAATACACCATACACAAACATCAACTCCAAATGGATTAGAGATTTAAATGTGAAAAATAAAACAATACAAATCCTAAAGAATGTATGAACTGCTCTACAACCTGAGTGTAAGGGAAGGCTTTCTCAGTATGACTTAAAAATCCAAAAGAAATAGGAGACTGATAAATCTGACTACATAAAAATAAACTTTTGCATGGCAAAAAAATAACAGCAGCAAAGTACAAAAGACAAATAAACTGAAAGAAAACATTTGCATCATAACACAGCTAAAGGCCTTATATTTATAAAGAATTCTTAAATCGGAGAAAATAAACCAAAATCTTCAGTAACAGGCCAAACATATGAAAAGACAATTCACAAGAATAAAAACTGACCCATAAATGTATAAAAAAAATGATCTTCACTCACAAGAGAAATAAAAATTAAAACTACATTCAGATACCATTTTTCACCCATGTGATACACAAACATTCAAAAGCTGAATGAGACTTCCTTGGCAAAGACAGGAAAAGAACTTCTCTCATACATACATTACTGGCAGCATGGCAGAGTGCCACAAGCCCCATGAAAGGGAACTTGACATCTAATAAAACTAATTAATGCAAATGTAAAGCAAACCACCTAAATATCCATAGGATATTGGTTGAATAAACTATAGCACAGATACACAATGGAGTATTAGGCAGCTGTTTAAAAGGTGAATGTGAAGATCTCTATGAACTGATACGAAGTGATTTCCAGGTTATATTACATGAAAAAAGCAACATGCAAAAGTCCATATACAGAACGCAACCTTCATTTCAAGGAAGAGAGCACAAATGTATCTGCTTATTCTCAGGGGGAAAAAATACGGAAGGATAAACCAGAAAACAATGTAGTTACTTCCAAGAGGTATAAGTGATAAACAGGAGGAGTGACCATTCTCTAAGTAGAACTTTTTATACAAATTTGACTTTTGAAAGTATGTTAATATCCTATAAGGAAAGAAAGGTAAATAAAACCTATTCCTGATAGCCAGCTGAAGGAGATTTTCTTTTTGGATTCAGCAGCTGAATAAATGTGCACCAGTAGCAATGAGCACACCTAGTACCCATTCCCCACTAAAGAGTCTGGGCTACATACTGAAAGTAGACTGGTTCCAGGGCGGGGGTAGGGAGGTATAAAATGAGTTTAGAACATCTTGTTGTATCAAAAAAAAAAAGGAAAATTTAAAATAAATGGTAAGGGAATGACCCAAGGACATAGGACCCAGCTTGAAGAAGCAAACAATGGAAAATAAGGGACAATTTGAGCACAAAAATAATTAGGTAATAAATTATAAATTATTGAAAATAGGAATTCATGAGTCAATATCAATAATAAATAAGTTTAACATGTGGAAGAAGGGAGAGTTGCTGCTCACAACAGAAAGCAGAGGGCTGACTGGTAAGTGTGGAGGGAGTGCTAGAGTTGGCAATGCATCATTTTGCGACCAAGTCAAAATGGCATCAGGCAATGGTTTCTAAAACCTATGAGGAAATTTTGAGGAGGTGCAGGGTATCTTCATGGTCATAAAGTGTCTCCTCACATACTGTTTTATTAGATACAAAGGGGGCGGGGGATTTAAACAGCCTGACCAGGTGATTCCTATGAGGGCGGATGAGCACTGTGAGCAACCAGCTGTGATACCCTGAGGACACATCATCACATGAGGTAAGCAGTATTCTGGCCAATAATGCACAACTCTCAATCTAATCATAAGGGAATATTAGACAAATATAAAATGAGCGAAATTCTATTTGGAAAAACAAAAACAGGTTTATGGAGAAGAACTCTAATTCTTTAAAAACATCAGTGTCAAAAAGACAAAGAAGGGCTCAGGAAATCTTTCAGATTAAAGGAGGTTTGTAATCCCAACACTTTAGGAAAACAAGGTAAGAGGATCACTTGAGGCCAGGAGTTCAAGAAAGCCTGGGCAAAACAGTTAGACCTTGTCTCCTATTAAAAAAAAAAAAAAAAGGCAAAAGAGACATGACAACTAAATGCAATATCTATTCTTAGATCAGTTCCCAGTGGGGGTGGGGGGTGCTATGTGGGACATTAAAGAGACATAATTGAGTATGGAGAGCAGATGAGATGAAAATATGTATTGGTGTAAATTTATGAAGCTGATAATAGTACTGTAACTATGTTAGAATATCCCTACTGTTGGGAAATAACACTGAAATATTTAGGGGTGAGGGGGGCACAGTGTAACCTGCCCTCCTAGGATCGGAGTGAGGAGGGGACCGACTGATAGAGACACAGATACCCACATACAGAAGGAAATAAGGCATGCACAATGATAATGAAATGCTAATAGATGAATCTAAGTAAATGGCATATGGATGTTATTTTTATTTTTCCAACTTTTAAAGGTTGAACTATTTCCAAATAAAATCATTTTTAAAATGTATAATATATCAACAAACAGGCACTCTTGACAGAGAAACAGGAAAAAGAAATCTACCTGACAATGACTGATATACAACAAAGATCCTGAAAAGATCACCCGCACTCCAGAGCCACTAGACTCACGCCCTGTGAGAGCACACCTAATTGCCCCAGCAACTCCAGCCTCCAGCACAGTGAAGGCCACACACAGTAAGCCCTCAAATGTTAAATAAATGAGCAAATTATGACTAAAGACTACAGAGAACTAAGGAATAATTTAACAGCACAGGAAGAGGATCATTCTTCAAACTGTTCAGAGGATAAAGCTTCCTATGAACAACTCCACAATGATTGGGTATTTACTCTGCACTGGGCATTATGCTAGGCACCCTACATCTCTTGGTCAAATCCAACAACCCTGTGAGGAAACTGCTATTAACATTCTATACACTGACTTAGGGAAGTCAAATTATTAGCCATAGATCATGTTTCTGGTAACTGAAAAAGCTGGAATTTGATTCCACAGCTGGAATTTGATTTAACAAGCCTGATTTTAACAACCATATTATAATGCCTCCAAAGAACAGAAAAGATTAAGTATGCATTAGGATTCTAAGAATTATATATAATCCTGTCACTCTGAAAAAGAATAGATTATTAGAGAGCAAATTAGTAAGAAAGCAGATAAAAGGGAAGTCAGAACAAGCTAAAAAAAGTAAAAACCGAAAAAATACTTTTCCAGACCTTCAAATGAGCCTGACTGGAGACTGACCGGTGCTCAACAAGTTCCAGGCAAAGCTAATTATTGTAGAATCACTGTCAGACACACCCTGGAAGCAAACCAAGTAAAGATCCCAAAGTTTTCAAGCAGAAAAAAGAATTATGATGAAGTAAATTTTTTTAAAAAAGATTTTTCTTCTATGATACCAAAAATGGAGAAAGCTCTGAAAAAAAATGTTTTCAGAGTAATAAAAACAAAAAGTTGTAATACAAAAACATCATACCAAACCAAGTTGTTGTGGTGGTCTAACAGGAAGTCTTTTTTAGATATGATTTCAGAAAATTGACCGTTTTTAAAAAATACTAAGACTAGTCAAGTGCAGTAGGGAGAAGGAGGAAAGAGTAAAAACAAGGAGTTTAATCTCTGACTCTGAACAATCAAATGAGATAACTCACTACCTTTGGACCAGCAGACAATTCTTTTTTAAAGGACATAATCAAGACTTCAAAAGGTTGAGGATGAAGTTGGAATTAGAGGAGGAAACATTTTTTTGCAATGAAAAAGTGACAAGCTTTACAGCCTGGGTTGATTTAATCAAGTCAAAGAGGAAAAGGGAGAAGCAAAGTCTTTGCTTTCAATGGGGAGAAGAGAAAATTTCTGTTTTTTAACACCATTTACAGTCATAAAAGATTCTGAATTGCAAATCATTACAGGCAGCAAAAGGAATAGAAAAAGGAAATTAAGAAAACAATTTTGTCTTAAAATAGCCAAGCATTTCAATTACCACAGTCTAGTTAGTTAGTTCTATTAAACCTTTCAAAAGACATTTAAAACAACACAGAAGAATCCAAAATAAAAAGATGTCAAAAAATAACATTCAACTAGTAAACTAACACCTGTGTGTGGCCATAGTGCCCACGCAAAATATTTTGTGCCCTCCCACAAATTATTAGACCACATAAAGAATACTTTATACTGATAAAAAGCACAACATATTAACACTGGCCTGACCTACTTGCTATATGACAGCCACAAAATGTTTTGTTAAAAAAATAATAGGAGAAATTGATAGGAACAATTTTAGTGGTCAATTTTATCAATTTGTTGAAACAACTAGTCAGAAAATAAAAGGATTTCATCTAACTAAATTAATAAGCATAGGCTACACCTTTAAAAAGTCACTTTCAAGTATCAAAGCATTTGTTAAAAAATCCTACACTGGTTAAATTCCAATTAAATGCAATTAAAGCAGAAATAACCATGCTTCAGCACAACTTTAAAAAAGAAGGTATTAGGTCAGGTATATACATATATAAAATTTCAATAAATTTGGTTGCAGCCATAGATACAATCAAAGGTTATTTTATAGTCTTAAATATTATTTTTCCTTAGGAAAAGCAAAAAAACGAATTACAAACTAAACTTCATATTCCAGAAAAGTAAAAAGGTGAATAGAGGCATGAGTAAATATAAAAGTATAAATAAATACACAAATCTCTCAAACAGCAGGACTTTTTCGTTAGCAGAAAACCAAGCTTGAGAACTAGTAAGTACCTCCTCGTGCAGCCAGTGAAGGAACCTGAGAAAGCAGGCCCAAGGTCCTCACAGTTCTTCAGCTCTCAAGCCCCACCTCCCAGGCAGCCAAACCAGAGCACAGTTACCCAGAGGCTCTTTGCTCCCCACGTGAGAAAGTTTTCTCCCCTCAATCCCCTCCACTTGGCCACTGCCTAATAGAACTCGTTGAGGACAGGCTTAGAACCTGGTGAGCTATGCTTCCAGTGCCAGGTGCCAAAACTCACTGGCAGGGGTGGAGTGTAGGTATGCATCCTCCCAGCCCCTCCCTTGGACCTGTAGCTCTGCCAACATTGTCCTCCTTTCCAGGGCCCTCCACCTCCTCACTTGAAAAGACATTTGAAATGCACTTGAAAAGGTAGTTCCAAGGAGGGCAAGGATACCCAGCCCTGATCAAGACAAGTGCTGGCCCTCCCCCTTCTGCAGGCCACCTCACCCTTCCTAGCTCCAGGAAAAACTCCACTCCTACTGCCCAACAGCCAGGAAGCCTAAGCTTGGAAGCCACCTAAAACACCTTGGATTGCAGGGACTGTCTATACCACCCCCCACTCCACCTCCACCTCCACCTCCACCCCCACCCCCACCACCCTCTAAATACCACACCCTAGATGGGAAGAAGCTGAGTTAGTTAATAAGTTCATAATAGCATTTTTTATAATAGCCCAAAATTGCAAACAACTCAAATGTTCACCAGCAGGTGATTCAATAAACAAATTGTGGTATTCTCCACCACTCTGTAATAAAAAAGGAATCGCTATTGATCTGTGCAACAATATGGATGAATCTTCAAAATAATTACGCTGAATTAAAGCTGCCAGGCCAAAAAAAGGGTATATACTATACGAGGACATTTATATAAAATTCTAGAAAGTGAACACTAATCTATAGTGAGAGAAAGCAAACTGGAAGGCAGAAGGGTTTGAACAGCTAGGAATAAGGGAATGTCAGGAGGCACTAGGAAACTTTTGGGGGTCATGACTATGTTTATTATCTTGAAGATGATGGTGGTTTCATGGGTATAAACATTATCAAATTATAGACTTTTAATTTGTGCAGTTTACTGTATGTCAATTAATAAAGCTGTTTTGTAAAAAGTTGATGGTAATGTATAGATTTGAATAGGTATCCGATTTGTCCGCTCTCTACATAAAACATACAAAGGATATTTTTCTTAAAAAAATAAACAACTTACTTTGCATTTCCAGCCATTGGTTGGTACTGATTTCATAACTGGTTGAAGACAAAAAGTATGATACCCTTTGTCACACGTATCACACACTAGCATCTTGCTATCTTCTCCCGATTGTCTAAAAAATAAGATAGCATTAATGATGCCTTATCTTTAAACTTATGTTTTGTAACATAAGTAGTCATGAAAATAATCAGTCCTGGGAACTGCACAGTTCATAAATCCCTCAGTATGCTTTATCTGCACAGATGATAGAGGCAACCCCCTACAGTGGGTCCCTAAAGGATTATCCACACTCAGTGCTCACCTATGGTTAACTTCCTTTAGTCATTTTAGGATTCCTGCAAAGGAGGAGGGGTTAAGGCAAGATGAATAACCTCTGATCTTTACTTTCTAAACATCTGATACCCACCCTGTTGGGGGGAAGGAACTGTAACTGCTAGGTGACACTGCGTGGAAAGGAACAGATCTTGGCACAGTGAATTGGAAAGATGTCATATAATGTAAAGAGGATCAGATTTGGCACCACAACTGTATTTGTATTCAGACTGTGGTTTTCTAGCTGCGCCACTCTTAACAACTTAGATTTTTAGCTCTCTGAGTTTCAGGTATAAAATGGGAATAATAATCAAAGATTACTGTGAGAATTGAATATAATGCTGGTTCAAGAGCTTAGAATGTCCATTAAGCAATAAATAAGTACTAAATAATATGTATTTTAAAATAACTGTCATAATTATTGAAAATTACAGTTAAAAACCTAAAACCTTTCTCTAAACATTCTCCTGCCTCCAAAGATTGGGCCTATGACCTACAACTCAATCTCTGCCTTGATTTGTGGCTATTAATCACTCTCAGAAACTATAAATTTAATTCAAGGGGGGGGAGAGAAAATGGGGAATGCAAGAAGAGTTGAGAGAGGAATCTCTGAATAAAACCTGGGGCTACATAGAAGTAAACAGGAAAATGGGTCAGTTGGCCTCTAGTTATTCAGTTTAACAAACTCTTCATATAAAGTTGCATATTTTCTCTCTTCAGCTACATGAAAAGATCTTGGAGGACAAGCACTCTTTCTTTAAGTTCTCTTATTTCTTCCCAAGAAACTGATAGCAGATATAATACATCAAATAAATGTTTACTGATATTTTATCTAATTTTTACCAAAATACGAAGGTATATGGTCCTATTTACTTTACATAACTCTGGGCATAATTTCTGCTGGTTACAAAAATTCTAACTTGTAACAAGTTAGAAGATTGCTGAAGATGCTTCTAACATTCCCAAATTATCATGCTAATTAGAATCCTGGGGGAGGGTAAATCACAGAAAAGATCAGAGAAATGACCAAGGGATGGAATACAACAAATAGGAAAAGAGAACCCCATTATAGCTGTTTAAATGCCACAAAATACTTCATTGTAGAATTACAGTGACCAGATCTACTGAAGGTAGCTGCCTTACAGATAGATATAGATACAAATTTTATTAAAACAATAGTCTTAGTAGAAATTGCCCTTCCTGGATGAAAATCCAAACACATCACTGATTTTTTGGATCAACTCCAATAACTAATATCTGTCATCAGAGGTTTGTTTTCCTATAAAATCTCCTCCCCCATCCCCCTCAAGAAAAGCTGCCTTATTTTATTAATGGTTATTTTAAGTTGTTAATAACATTTATATAAAAATTGTTGGCAAATTTAAATTAGCTTTTTAGGCAACCGGAGGAATTTAAATTATGAAAATTAGTTTTGTTTAGACTTGCTTCATAATAATATAAATGTTAATATCTAGTAATTATTTAAGGTATGATGAAGTCAGTTTGAATGAATATACCTGCAATATGAACAACTTTTATCATATTACACAAACCTTAAGCACCTAATAATGGGGGCTCTCTTAAACTCAATACATACTTTTGAATTGAAATTAAAACTTACTTGCAGTTCTGGCACACTTTGCATTCAGGACATTGCCAACCTGCACGTTTTAATGGAGTAACCGCTATATCCAGGCACATTCCATGATAGTGCTGACCACAAGTAGTACAAAAGAACTGATCTAAGAGGTCTCCCGGGCTGTCGCACACTGCACAGTTTGCATCTTCCTTTGCTATAATTAACAGTAAAACAATGAAATCGTTGTATAAGAATTTAATATTTTTTCTGACTTTGCAGTTTAAAATCACTTGAAGGGAATTTACATGGTAAACCTTTCAGACATTTGAAGTTATCCACATTGAACCGATATCCAATCAGTATGAGGTCTCAATAAAAACACTGTAGTGTATTTAACCTAAATATAACCACATTAAATTTAATCATATAGTTTTGTGATTATTTGTGCCTATATCTACTTGCGATCATAAGCAGTAAATTATTTAATTTTATATTCCTAATGCCAATGATAATGCTGGGCACCTAGTTAATCTCAATATGTGCTTGCTAGAAAGAACCAAACAAGGAAATATCAACTGAGAGACACTTTACAGTGTAAAATAAACATTGTGTTTGGATGTTGAATATACTTTGAAATTACAAAATCAGGTAAGTCAAGAGGCAAAATTAAGAAGTGTTAATACCAATTAGATTAAGATGCTTCTTAAGCATAAACAGACTATTTAAATCAAATAGTCAGTTTTTTTATTACTAGAAAATATCTTGTGTAAGAGAACATTAAAGATAGAAATTATATTTTTAAACACAAATACCTTACTTCATATACTAAATTTATATTCCTCTTTATTAATTTCCAGTCATAAAAACATTAAAATCCACATAATTATGGACATCATCTATCCCTAAAATGTAGATTAAAAGAAAATGTACTAACAGTTCTTTTACTATCTAAAACAAAAAATAAATGTAAGAATAAACTGCCTTGCCAAATACACAGTTGAACTCATGTGTATTATAAGAAGGAAAATAATATATTCTAAAATCAAACCAATTTTAGATAATATATATAAATATGCCTATATCTAACAAGTATCACAAAGTATATGAACCTTTTTTTCATTTGTTTTCTGAAGATTTGGCCAGTCTTATCTATTCTTCTCTGGCTAAAAGCACTTTCTACTTTCTTTCCCAGTTAAGCATCTTGGAACAGAGTAATAATATATTCCTTTTACTCATACCAGGACTCAGCAAACTTTTTCTGCAAAGGGTCAAATAGTAAATATTTTAGGCTTTGTGAGCCATAGCAGTCTCTGTCCTATAGACTTTATTTTTATTTACAGTTCTTTAAAAATGTAAAAAAATTCCTGTGAGGGCTGTATAAAAACAGGCTCAGGAATTTAGACTGCAGGCTGGACCCCTGACTTACACTTCAAAGGCTGGCTCGGCACCCACCATCCCTCTCAAGCTATTTTGAGGAGGCTGCCAATGACGCCAGGAAAGCCAATGGTTACTTTTTAGACCTAGCCTTATTTGCATTTGGCATCATTTACATCACTAGCCACTCCCACATTAAAATTTTCCTTTTCTTGACTTCTATAATAGCAACTTTCTCCTCATTTCTCCCTAGGTTTCCCATACTTTCATCTCATCCACCTTTTTTGACTTTTGTATCTCCACAATCCTAAATGTTGGAGTTCCTTGGGATTTCATCTGTTCTTTCTTTCTAATTCCCTGTGGTTTCCCTGTGATCACATCATATCTCATGTCATAAAAACCCACCATGATTCCCAAATCTCTATTACTAGCCCCAGAATTCTAAACCCCAAACCTTCATTTTCAAGACTTACTTGAGCTCAATAACCAGAAGTTCTAAAAATACTTAAATTCAACAGCTCTAAAATGAAACTTAAAAAAAAACAAAAACAAAACCCAAACATCTTCCTTTTTTCTTAAGAATAGGAAACCTTATCATCATTGTTGGCTCCTAACTCAGCCCTGACCAACACATCCAACCAGACACCAAATCTTATTTATTAAACTTTCTATACATCATTCTTCCCTGCATTTGTACAGTTAGTTTCTCATATTTTGTTTTGCTAATTACAGCATCTTCTAAATGGACCCATCCCCCTTGTGTTCCTGACCTCCACTCCAAATCATCTTCTATACATCCAGAGCAATCTTTTAAAAATGTAAATCCAATTGTTAAGCTCTGCTTAAATTACAAATCCATCAATACCTCCTTTTCACCTAAAAGAAAAAAATCATTATTTTCTAGTATGGGGCAAAAAGGCCTTTACCTCCCTTTCCAGCTAAATCTCAGAACCACCATTTCCTGATCACAGCAAGCAGCCAGCTTTGCCCCTAACACAACATTCTATTCAATGCCTGTCTTTTGTTCAATGCCTCTCTTTTGTCTTCTGTTCCCACTACTTGAAATTCTGTGCCCCTGTGCTCACAGCCCATTCCAAAAAGGCCTTCAAAACTGCTCTGACATATTTCCTGAATACCTATTAGCACACTCAAGTATCCATTTAGTTGTTGAATATTCCTTTCCCCCATATGCTTAGAAGAAACTTCTATAGGCTGGGCCCAGTGGCTCATGCATGTAATCCTAGCACTCTGGGAGGCTAAGGCATGAGGATGACTTGAGGTCAGGACTTCCAGACCAGCCTGAGCAAGAGTGAGACTGACTCCCTCTCTACAAAAAATAGAAAAATTAGCCAGGCACAGTAGCATGTACCTGTAGTCCCAGCTACTTAGAAGGCTGAGGCAGAGGATTGCTTGAGCCTAGGAGTGAGGTTGCAGTGAGCTAAGATCCTGCCACTGTGCTCTAGCTGGGGTGACAGAGCAAAACTGTCTCCAAAAAAAAAAAGAAGAAAAGAAAAGAAAGAAACTCTGTTATTTAATCCATTAATCACAATACAATACCTGTGAACCTTGAAGGACAGGGACTTGGATGTTGTCTTTTTAATTTTGTATCCCCAATTGCCTAATATGAATCAAGTATTATTAAATATATTTTTAATTAAGGACTTATTTCTAAAACTCACTTTTAAATGGCTCTTTAATTGATAAGTATTTAAATCATTAATCTAAAAATGGAAGTGCCATAATTAGTTCATTTTTTATAGAAAGGACATAATAGGGTATATTACTTTTCTTAATACTAAAAGAATGCCACTATTTACCATTTCAAAATATATACATTTAAAAATTAATCTTTGTTTTTGCCTACTCTAAAAACTTTTAGAAATTGGGGAAAATACTTAACTAATTATCAGATACTCAATTCACCTTTCTATTATATTTTCCAGGAACACTGTCTGAAATGCTTCTGTGAAACTTCCTAGAGTTTGCTCCTATGACGCTTCAAACTGCCTTGGTAGCTATTAGCCACATATGGCTCTGAGTGAAATGAATTACGATTAGTTCAAGTTGAGGTGTGCAGTAAATATATTTTATGCACACTGAATTCCAAAGATTTAGTACAGGAAAAATATTTCAAAATCTTTTATGTTGAATACCTGTTAAAATATTAATATTTTAGATATATTATAATAAAATATATTATTAAAATTAATTTCAACTGTTTCCTTTTACTCTTAACATGACTACTAGAGAAATTAAAATTGCTCACATTATATCTGTATTGCACAGCAGTGTTCTATACAAGAGCGACCACTCTGCAAAAAGACAACTATCACTGTTGTATTCTATAATGGTTTCCAGCAATTCCTTAATAAAAATCCTGTCAAGTTATTTGATGACTATGGATCATTGGTAATAAACTAGTCAAAGAAAAACATCCATATAATACATACAGTCCAAAAAATTCACTATGCAGTATGTAAAAAACAATAATAGAAAAAAGTACAAAAAGAAATGAGATTGGTTCCAAACTTCTCCCCAGTCAGGGAAAAGATACATGGAGAAATACTAAAACAGCCTTTTGGAGGTTATGTATAAGATGATGATATTACTGGATAGCTTTGGTGTCACGTCGGAAATAAGTATATACACATACATATATCTTTGCAAGCCACAGAGACATGAAGTTTGAAGCAATAATCAACTAAGTGAAATTTTTCTTTAAGCAGTTGGAAAAGCAGAATGAGATTGTTTGAAACACTAAAGCTAAAGGTAATTTAAGAGAGGACAGGAATAAAATTCAGATCTATTTATTAGCTCCAAAGTTGAGGCTCGTGAGAACTAATCAATATTGACTCCTAAGCAAACTTTACTAGTAATCAACGAAGGTGAAGATCTGAGTAAACACAAAAGTAGAAAGGAAAGTGCCAACAGAGGCATAGAATTTAGAAGCTAAATTAAATAGGGGGAACAAGGTTCTTGTGGCAAAAGTGTGGGAGAAACAGAAGGATAATCTTTGGAGAAGATCGTTTCCTAAGTGACAGCTGTGAAAAGAGAAGAAACAAAGGAAAAGATAAAAACACTAAGCTTAAATTAGAATGGAGCTTATCATAGATCCTTAAACTTGGTCAAATTGGAACATGAAAGTACTGCTTGAAAGTCCAGACAACACATAAAAATAAAAGTGCAACAGAAGTCAAACTGTTGTCATACAGTATCAATTTAAGAAAGACCAAATTCGCACGGCTTTCTAACTTACATCAATATTATAAGACCTATCATCTGCCAGTTTTCACAACTGTGCAGTATACTTCAGTTTTTCATTCTAGAAAGAAAAAGTAAAGCATGGATATCATCCAAAGAGGATGGTCAATATAGTTGGCAGATAGATAAGAAAGAAATTTCAGGGTATCAGAAAAGGAGCAGGGCTCAGCATCAAGAGATACAAACATAACCAAGGAAAAGAGGCTGGAGGTCCAGCTTAAGTGAAGTAAAAGGAGTTTTAAAACTAAGTAATGAGAGTAAATACACTGAGGAATAAGGGGTGGATTAAGATATATAGCATTCCCATGTCTAGACCCTGTAAATATTTACTTCCCTTTCCAGACTGAATAACATCCAAACTCCTTTTGCTTGCAAGGCCTCTGTGATACAGCCTTTGTTCACCCTGACGTTGTACCTACTATCCACCTAGTAGACTATTATGTTTCAAGTACAGTGACTGTTCATGAATCATGACAAGCTCATTTCTCAAGGTCTGTGTCATAGTTGTTCCCTCTCCTTGGAATATTCTTTCCTCTGATCTTGCATGGCTGGCTCCTTTCAGCTTTTCTACTTCGGAAGTATGTCTGCTTATATCTCCTAGATGGATATTTAGTATTAAATTTCCAGACAAAGTTAGTGTAGCCTTGTATCATCAAGAAAATAATGTTGGAGCCATGACCATTTACCTATGACAGAGCCCCCTAAAATTATTTTCTGATGAAAATCGTGGCCTTGTTCACAGATACTCTATTTGGTAGGATTTCTTTCTAATGAGATCCATGTTTTTGTTACATTTTTCAACTTTCATAAAAAGATGTCAGTCAGTCTTGCTCCTAACTTAGCCAACTATCGTAGCACATTGATCTGCACTTACACAGCAATAGAAAGTACATGTAGTCAATATGTACTATTATTCTCCTAAATTGAGCCTTAGATAGGAGATAAAATAGGTACCTTTTAAAAAAGCAATTAATATATACAAGGCACAATGCTATGGGATTTCCATTAATTATTGTCATTTAACACTCATAACACTATGGTTTAAGATACCACCATCTTAAAAACAAAAAGTTACGCACCTGTGCCAACACATACAATTAGGATAGGTAGAAATATTTATGAAAGATTTCATGAAGATATCAATATACCCTACCTGCAATATTCTCTAAATTATATCCTTGGATTAAGAGAGATGGTCAGAAAGCTATGTACTTAGAATGTATTGTTTAAGAACCCCAAGGAACAGAATTTCATCAGCTGGGCTTTGTTTTATACTACTGACTTAGTTTGAGGGCTGTTATAAGAAATAGCCCTGTGGGATTTGTTTTTCATATTACAAAGGCTACTTTAAGACAATTTTTCACAGCAGTATATAGTATCAAGTGAATTCTTGTTATATGTACTACAAATAAGGTTAAGTGTTCATATTTCCTTCTTTGTGCTGACTGCTGAAAAGCTCTAGCGACAAATCTGTGATTATGTTTAGGAAGTATATATTTTGGGTATCAGTCTCACCATTACCTTAATATTTATCCTATCTGTATTTTCCATGGCCAAATTTCCTTACTTATTTTTAGATTTATTTTCCTATTGTTCATGTATTTTTATGACTTTCTCCATAAGCCTATTTTAGAACAAAGCATAGTACCAATAATTTCAGTAGATCTTTTAGCTTTATGTTGCCAGCATGAACCTTTTACTAAATGCAAAAGTGACGCAAATTATCTCAGTTCTTACAGTTCATTATTTTACAAACATATAACTGAAGGCATACATTATTAGAACACAGCTATCAGGAAAAAGTAGCACTGCCATTAAGTAATAAAATTTCTAACATTAGAACCACATTCATATAAAAGTTTCCATGTTGTTTACTGAAGTCTAAAGCATGACAATACAAAAGGCGGAATAAAATTCAGATCCTTACACACAAAATTGCTTTATTCGGTTGGCAAAGTATATTTACTATATCACCCAGAATATAATCAACTCTGATAACTGACATCTTAGTTTATGCACCTACTGAAGAGTAATTCAGTACATAAATAACACCCATAACAACTGCTGTGCATGAATGTTCTTTTTCTCCCAGATTTAAGAGTGTGTAATCTAAAACATTTTTAAAACTTTAAATCCCTTACTTACTAGCCTAAATACAATTTGAAAGTTCACTTGCCTTATCTATAATTTATGTCTGCATAGTTACTAAGGGCAATATATGATTATATATGTGGATACAAAATAAATTTAAAAATGAAATTATGGTACTCAACAAAGATAAAAAGTAATGATCATGCAGACTAACTGTATTTGAGATTACTTTAGTTTAAGCCTGGGGTAGCTATATTTATGTTCCACAGACCTGGAAAAGACAGGAAAAAAGCCTTTATCAACATTGCTAAGAAGCAAGTAAAAGCTTACAATTAGATAACTAAGAGATGACATAACAAGACTGAATAAAACATCGTGGACATTCCACAATGGGATTGGAAATTCAATTTACCAGGGGAAAAAAGATCCCAAAACATACACGCTCACTGGAAATACATATAGTACCAAAAAAAAAAAAAAAAAAAAAAAAAAGGAAAAGGAAAAAAAAAAGATCTCTGTTTAATAATAAAGATGGTAAAGAATTATAATTTCTTGTATAACATAAATTTCAAAGATTTAAACATTTTCATTGAATTATAAAATACTGTTTGGAAAAGAAAGAAAAAAAGCATGACTGCAGGTTATAGATAACCAAAACAGATGGATCATGAAAAAGCACTAACGAGATTTCTGTCATGACTATCAGGGCTATACAATTTCCAAGATGTTCAGAAATGTTTGGTGTTCCTATAAATGTACATCCTGAAGTAACACCTGAGTGAAGCATCTTCTAATTCTCCAAGAGGGTGGCTTTTTAGCGTAAAAGATACTGAATACTATTTAACTTTTTAATGAATTACTTTATAGCACATATGAGAAATACTGGATACTTAGTATTTCTATCTTTCTACAGTGTTTTTAAAAAATGTTTTAAATAAGAATAAAAAATATGCAAACCATTTTTGATATTCTGAGGATATAAACTTTTTGGATTTAACTTCAATAAAATTGTTGATAACAGGCCAGGCGCAATGACTCACGCCTATAATCCTAGCACTCTGGGAGCCGAGGCGGGAGGATCACTTGAGGTCAGGAGTTTGAGACCAGCCTAAGCAAGACAGAGACCCCCATCTCTACTAAAAATAGAAAAAATTAGCTGGGCATGGTGGCGCCCGCCTGTAGTCTCAGCTACTCGAGAGGCTGAGATAGGAAGATTGCTTGAGCCCAGGTATTTGAGGTTTGCTGTGAGTTAGGCTAACACCACGGCAACAGAGCAAGACTCTGTCTCAAAAAATAAACTAATTAATTAATTAACTAAAATCTGAATTCGTAGAGCAGTGCATGTCTTTTAAAAAAAATTGTTGATAACAGATTTCCTCCCATCCCAAGGACCTCTGGCAAAGATCCCTCAGATTATCGAGATTATACTGATGATATTACCTTTTAAAACAAGTAGAATAACACTTGGGGAATTTATAATATTTATCATTTTAAGTAAATACATTGATAAAAGTTTAAAAATCTATCTGAAGTAAACTTACATCTTTCAGGAGCTTGGTCAATGTGTTCTGGACAAAGAAGGAAGAAGTGACTGAAATCCTGAAAGGTGCCGGCGCCAGCAGCACAAGGATAATGGTACATCTGGGTACATTTCTCTTCACAGCATTTGATAGTGGCTCCAAGGTGCTTACAAAATGCACATCGCTGAAAGGGGGTAAAGGAGAAAAATCCCTTAATAAAACCTCAAAAATGTAGTGCTAGGAAGGTATGAAAAAGTCTTCGTACATTACTAGTAAAACAATTTGAAACTGCAAAATACTAAAGATCAGTTAAAAAAATAAAACCTAGTGCACTCAGCTCAGGGCTTGGTATACTACCATTCACCCTTGCATTCCAATTAGAAAATTAGCATTTCTCTTACATTGTCAATACTTACAATTAAAGACTTTCACAAAAACAAATAGTAATATGGTTTAAAAGGCAGGTTTCTAGTTGAGGGTTATTTTAATACTTTTTAAATGTTACCAAAACTGATAAAAGGATTATATATTATTTATAAGACCTATTACTATTTCTACCTTGCCTAAAATCTAATATCAAATAAACTAGTCAATCATAAAATAAGTTAATGGAGGACATACATGGTTAAAGGCACACATAAAAATCTACATAATTCACTGTAGCAATTAGTTTCAAATTTCCTTACTAAAGCTGAAAGTAAGGGGGAAAAAATTTAGTCATCTGGGTATTTTTTTTTTTCTATTTCAACCTTCCTCCATTCTCTTGCACATGGTAAAATGCAAAGAAATAAGCTCTAATCAAGCAGGGGAAGTCTAGAGCAAGTGAATGCATAAGCAGTATGAATTATCTAAAATGCTACATATTTACTTATTCAGCTTTCCCTTAGAATGATTAATAATCCCTTCCTCAACCTCCCCAGCCCATGTTCAGTACCAATTTTTTGTGCGGAACCTTTGATGGGGGGCCCTGAACCGCACAGTATAAAATCTGTCTGTACAAAGTGACTAAATGTCTAACCTACTGTATGTATACCATACTTCTGTTTTAGCTTATGCCATAACATGGTATTTGTCCTTTTTTTTTATTCTAGTCCAAGATCCTTGACTAGAGGCACCATATTATACTATCTTTGTAAGTGCAGCACCAGGAATGCTGCTTGACATAGAAAGGCCCTAATAAGCAGGTATTCATATTTACACATACTACATGGACTTCACTTCTGGTAATCTTGTTTGTCAGTATGGCTCATCAATTTCTAGCTGAAACAAATGGAGCCTCACATAACAGAGATCACCAGACCCTGCTAACAGTACTGTGAATATCTTCAGATGCCAATACACTGATTCTGTATTCTGGGAATCAATCAGAGAATAGTTTTAAAACTATAATTGTTTAATGTTTCATAGGTAAATCTAAATAAGATATCACATACCATCAAAATCTTCCTCATTATCATCAATCCACGGCACCCAACCCACATAAAAAAGCTTAGTGACTCTTGGTGTAGCATCAACACATTTTGAGTCCAAGTCAACAGGCCACTGTACCTTCTAAGTAACTCAAAAACACTAATTGTATTTGTGACACTTTAATTTTACATAATGTTTACAATTCCACAGACTAATACACATTTTAGTTCTACATTTCTACTCAAGGGTATTATTGCATTAGAAAGAAAATATAAATAAAGCCTATTTCTCTTCATTGATAAAGTATAATAACCAGCTTTTACAAAACAAGTTTTACTTTTATATCATAACTTCTCAGAGTATCTAAATATGTTTAATGTATTAACAGAACCCAGAATTAACCACAAGTATAACACCTGGGTAGTCTAAGTGTCTTACTGGAAAGGCCAAGAAAATGTCAAGGGGAGAAGTGCGATCAGTCTGTTGAAAACATTATATAATAACTCATTAACATAACAAAATAATTTCTGCTAAACTGTTAAAATCTAGGATCTCCTATTTTGATACCATATGGCAAGCTGTGCAGAAGCCTTTAGCACTAAAAATAATTTTGGCAGATAAAATAGAATGCGTTTTATTTAAGTGAATAAGGAAAAAAATAACTTAAACTGATAATTTTTCCAATGTCTATTTCATTTTGGAAACCCCAATATGTTCTCTTAATCATTTCTGCAATGAAAAACATTACATGTCATTAGTTAAACAACTGTGAAAAGTACTGGAATATATGCAACATACTTACAGTATCATATTAAGATATCCGGGAATAAAGGGAAGGAAATAAATACTGTATTTAAGTCAACCCTTCAGACCTGTCTGTTACAATTACATAGATATTGAAGAACATGTGGCCTTAAAATAAAATGTATACTATATACATAAGCTGGAATGTATCTTCCTAAATCAAATAAAAAGTATTGATAAAAATGTGGAAAATATCAAAGAATGAATTTCCACAAGAAACTTCCCTAATGTCAACACTCTCACATACATCAGAAACCAAACAAGTTATAATAATGTAATACATAACAATGTACAAAGCTAATTAATATATTGGGAAGATAAGGTGATTAGCTCTTAAATGATATACCAACTAAATGATTTATTTGAATCAATATTAAAAATTCCTAGAATAGCATTTTTTCTTCTCTACTTTTGTTAATCATTAAAGAAAACAAAAGAGAGGGATAAGTGTTATAATATTTTTTGACATTAATCTAAGAATACATTAAAAAACCTCAATGAGACTTCATATTACCAATTGTTTAAGAGTAAGTTTGAGTCCCTCAGTGCCTGCTTCTTGGAGAAAAATTAAGATAAATTTTCTTTTTTAAAATTATATAATATAAAAAATATTTTTAAAAAAAGAGTAAGTCTGAGGTACTTCCAAAACATTTATTTAATAGACTGAAATAACAAAGAATCTCTCAAAATAAATCTATAATACAAAACAAAACAGAATCAACAAAACTTCAGAGATTAAACTTGTATCATGAAATAATAAGAAGTTAAAGGATATTCCACAGTTGATTTAATTAATTATCCAGTATTTATTCTATACTAACGATGGCAATAGTTTTAGGATATATGCTGTTGGAAATATCAAGTATTATAAGATTTTCCACACTCCAAAACTGTTTTTAACCTTTATCAATCTTTTAGTATTCTTAGTCAGCTAGGATTCTCTCACAATGCAATAATGAGCAAAGGTGGAAAGTAGGAGGAAAAGGTAAAAATGACAAGGAAATCTGATCCAGAAGGTCCAATATCTGTTTAACAAGAGTACCCGAAGGAGAGAAAATAGGAGAGAGATTATAATCACAGAAATTATTCTAGAAGAAATCTATAAAAATATCTAGACCTAACAATTATTAAGAATAATCCCTATTTAATAGATGAGAAACCTAAAATACAAAGAGTCTTTATCTCTGTTCCATTGATCACTGTATCTCTACAAAAGTACCCCTTCTTATTTTGTCAGAATTCCTCCCTAAAGTCCCTAAACCACCAGCTTCACAACTCACACCTAGAAACACTGGCAAAAGTTTAAGATAACAAGGCTAAAGGGAAAATTCTAGGATCCCCCACAAAAAGAAAAAAGAACTTTTACAAACAAAAGAAAATCAGGCATCACTTTTCATTAGCAATAATGAATGGAACAAACAAACAAACAAACAAAAACACCCAGTACCTGCTAAGCTGACATTCGAGTCCACGGATTATAAATATAAATAGGTTAAATTCTCTATTAAATAAAGACAGCAACTTCAAAACATGAAAAATATACTTAACACACACATTTTATATACAAATACACATACACATTTTATTTATATATGTGTATATATATATGCACATACATATGCATACATATACATGAGGCACACACATACATACAATTCAAAAATAAAGAGCTGGTAGTAAAAACCACAAAAACTATCCCCAAAATGCCAGTGAACAAGTCAAAGATAATACTCTACATTAACATAAATCTTCCATTTTAGTGCAAATTCCAAAAAGCAGCAAGTCATTAAGATTTATATACCCAATAAATATTTTTAACACATACAAAAGTAAAGCTGAGTAAAAATGCATGCATAGATTAGTAGACTCTAACATAGCTCTCAAATCAAGATATTAAGTAGATATGACATGAACATAAAGAACTTAGTAATAATGATCAGATTTGATTCAAACTGACACACAGATACACACAGATCTCTGTATTCCAAAAATAAAGAATATATATTCCAGGCCAGTATGGTGGTTCATGCCTGTGACCCCAGAACTTTGGGAGGCTCAGGTGGGAGAATCCCTAAAGGCCAGGAGTTCAAGACCAGCCTGAGCAACACAGGGAGACCTCACTCTTACAAAAAATAGAAAAAAGTAGTCGGGCATGGTGGCACCAGCCTGTAGTACAAGCTACTTGGGAGGCTGAGCCCAGAATTTGAGGTAGCAGCCAGCTATGATAACACCGCTGCATTCTAGCCCAGGCAACACAGTGAGACCCAGTTTCAAATAAAATAAATTCTGTTCAAATGTACATAGAATTTTTTTAAAAACTCACCATATACTGTTATAAAATGTGTCCACACATTTTAAAAAGCAGACTATTCTAGGCCAAACTCAATTAAAAGCAGATACATCCTTGGGCCTAATACAATAAGAAGTAGAAATTCACAATATAAACTCTCCCCAATCTATCCACTAGAAAAATTTAAATTCCTTTCTATGTAACAGCAGAGTTTTTCTGAATCAAAAAGAAAAATCATGAATTATTTGATTAAGAAATGTCAAAATCTCTGAGATGTGGCAAATGTAGTTTTCAGACGACAAAATATGGCTTGAAAAATGCAAAACTGTAAGACCAAAGAATAAAAATAAATGAAGCTAGATTTAAAAATTAAAGCCAGTTAAGAATCAACATATAATCCATCAGATTAGCCATCTAAGGAAGTAAACCCACCCTAATACTGTGTTTAGGAAAATGTTATTAATGAGATTCAGGTGTTTAAGTTTTTATCAAAAGAAGAAATGTTTGCTCTAAAAACTGAAATAAAACTGCTTGAAATAAAAGCAAATCTATCAATCATTTTGTATGTGAACTGACCTAAAGTAATGAATATCTTGATGACTGACTTATGGTTGTTGTTCTGGCCCAGTTAATTATTCTTGTTTGCACACCATTAAACATACATTTCTGATTGAAACATCTGCTACCAAAAAAAAGTAAATAACACCACAATATCAAAATGGAGACTGCTAAGCTAAGAATAGGATTTTTCTTCTGCCAGTATCTTTCCTTTCTGACTCATCCTTCCTCACTGCTGCCACCATAATCTTTCTAAAGGAATCCCTGATACCTTCCGGATCAGACTCAAACTCCTCAAATATGGCACTCATGGTAGGCAGAATTCTAAAATAGCTAAACACAACTCCCTCTCCCCAAGATTTCCCACCCTAACACAGAGACTGTGAATATGATAAAATATGCCAGAGATAATGCTACATTAGATGGCAAAGGGATTTCACAGATGTGATGAAGGGCACTAATCAAATGACTGTGAATTAATAATCAAAAGGGAGATTTACCTAATCTAATCATACAATCTTCTTACTTTCTCTAGCTGGTAACAGAAGGGGATGTAGATTCACAGCAAGTAAATAATTTAATACCTTGTTGTTCTTAAAGATAGAAGGAACCACAGGCAAGGTTTAAGGATTAGGGAGTGGCCTCTAGGAGCTGACAGGGACCCAGGCCAATGGCCAGTAAGGGGACCTAGGCCCTACACCTGCACAGTCTCCAGCATGGTAACATCCTGATTTGAGCCCTGTGAGACCTTAAATAGACAGCACAGTTGACTGGGCCTGCCCAGACCTCTAACCTGAGTAAACTGGGTGCTATTTTAAGCCATTAACTTTATGGTAATTTGTTATACAACAACAGGTAACAGAGCATTTCAAGATCCTCTAGGCTTTGGTTTCTCCCAAATTATAGTTTTAACGATATTTTTTTACATTATACTTACATTACACAATGTCTTAATCAACACTATGAAATAAAAATGGTAAATATTTTAAACCCTAGCTTGGAAATTAATAAGTAAAATCTCAGAGAGATTTTTCTAAAATAAAATAGGAAAACAAACATTCTGAGTCCACAAAAGTGCCCTGTACCTGATGGGTAAAAGAAATAGTAATTTCACTAATTGTAACAACATGCATAAATTAGAAATCCTGAAGAAATAGGCTGCTAATAGCTGTCATCTTTAACATAACCATAAATAAAAACATGAATAAATCTGACTACATAAAAATTTATGACTTTTATATGGTGAAGACACATCTCAGAGAAAATCAAATGACAAAAAATAGAAATAACCTCCAATTTGAATTACAAATATCTAGTATCCTGGATATGTAAAAATAAAGCTTATAAGTTATAAAAATGAGTACAATTTATAAATAGAAAATGACACTTTACAGAAGTTCATAATTTAAGGAAAGCACAAAGTTAGCCAATAAAATATGGGGCCGGGAGCAGTGGCTCATGCCTGTAATCCTAGCACTCTGGGAGGCCAAGGCGGGAGGATCGCTTAAGGTCAGGAGATCAAAATCAGCCTGAGCAAGAGCGAGATCCCGTCTCTACTAAAAAATTAGAAAGAAATTAATTGGCCAACTAAAAATATATATATAAAAAATTAGCCGGGCATGGTGGCACATGCCTGTAGTCCCAGCTACTCAGAAGGCTGAGGCAGAAGGAATGCTTGAGCCCAGGAGTTTGAGGTTGCTGTGAGCTAGGCTGATGCCATGGCACTCTAGCCTGGGCAACAGAGTGAGACTCTGTCCCCAAAAAAATATATTAAAAAAAATACATGCATAATATGCAGGATTTAGTGAACATAATTATTTGCCAGCAACTAGGCCAAGTAGTTTACAAGAATTACCTTATTCAAGTCTAACAACCACCATTTTAGACAGATATTAATTATTCTTTCTCATTTTACCAATGAGGCACAGAGAGGTTAAATTCCTTGCCCAAGCTCATAGTCAGGAAGAGAAAGAGGAATTGAACTCAAAGAGTCCATAATTAGTTAGACACAAGAAATAAAGGCAAATTCCAATAATTCACTATAGAAACATACCAAATACTTTGTCTTGGTTAAGGCAGCCACTTATGGATTAGGATCCATAAAATATTAATTCTCAGTGCCTACCAAAAGGCCTGTACTGAAATGTTTATAAAACTCAATTTATAATAGCCACAAATTGAAACCCCCCCCCAAATGTCCAACTGTAAATTAGATTAATTAGGACACTCTGGTAATAGAATACTATGTGTCAATGAGAATAAATGAACAACTGCATGCAACAATTTGGATAAACCACACAACTATATATGTGAAAGAAGACAGAGAGAAAATAGTACTTACTGTAGTCCACTTTTACAAAGTACAAGAAAAGGCAAGGCTAATCTATGTTGTGAGTAGTGATCACAGTGCTTGCTCTTGGCAAGTTAGGAGTAGTGACCAAAAGGAAGCTTAACTGGAATTTCTGAGGTCCTGCTATTGTTTATTTCCTGATCTGATTTTAGTCTATAGGTACTGATATTTGGAGTATTCTTAGAAATGGACTTTCTAAGTGTATTTTGCTATACATATGTATTATTTCTCGGTAAGCAGTATTTTAGGGAAAAAAGTTTAGAAAATTAAGAGAATTTTAGATAAAGACTCAATGTTTAATGAAAAATATCTGTCCATTTCTTTTCTCACATGAAATTCTGTACCAATACTAGTATCCTACCTGATGTCTCCCTAACTGCGGGTTAAGATTTCTTATTCTTCTCAAGTAACATAGTATATTAAGATGATATTGGCCGGGCGCAGTGGCTCACGCCTGTAATCCTAGCTCTCTGGGAGGCCG
>VBSM01000865.1:4430343-4451260 GCA_008086735.1 Cheirogaleus medius | reverse complement strand
AAAAAAAAAAAAAATTTTTTTTCTTTCTTTTTGTTTTTTTTAAATTACCTAGGCATGATGACATGTGCCTATAGTCCCAGCTACTCAGGAGGCTGTGGCAGGAGGATTGTTTGAGCCCAGGAGTAAGAGGTTACAGTGAGCTATGATCCCCACCCACTGCTCCCCAGCCTGGGTGACAGGGTAAAACCCTGTCTCTAATAAATAAATATTTGTTTCTTCTACTTACTTCTGTGCTCCCTGAGACAACAGCTTTGTCCACATTTACTAACAATTGTTCTTCAATCTGGCATACTCCCAGTGACCACTCCACGCAACGGTGATGAGCCCAACAAGTGCCTAAAATAGGAAAAATGAAAAGGAGCAAATGAACAAACATTAAAGATACTAATGCTAATAAATAAAGAGCAACTCTAACGTGTAAATACACAATGGCATCCTATATTTGTGATACCATTAAAGCAGCCCTTCTCAAAATGTGCTCCAGTCCCTGAGCTGCCAACTTCAATATCAATCTGGGAACTTCCTAGAAATGCAAAATCTCGGATCACAACTGAGAACTACTAAATCAAAAACTCTTGCCATGGGGCCTGGCAATCTGTTTTAACATGCCTTCCAGTTGATTCTGATACACACAAAACTCTGAAAAACCACTGTATTAGTGATTATTTCTTAAACAAGCAAAATTAGCTTTTAGTCATTTTATTCAAATATTACTATATTTTATTTGGTATCTTTATCTAAACCAAATAGAACAATATTTAACACTTTCTTGATGATAAAGGGCATATATGGAAAACAAACTACACATATACCTTTATTTCCCTCCATCCCACAGCAAAAGCACACATCAATCATTAATACAGCTTAGTCTTTTGACTCTCCAAAACATAACACTTGAACCACTATCAATCTGCAGTTCAACTGCAGACTGAGATTTACTTAAAACCCCAACAGCACCATACCATGAATGTAAGTTACAATACTGCTAAAATAGGATAATCCACCTGGCTAAGATCTATCTACTGCTATGTCCCCCACGTTCTCAAATTTCCCTTTAAATTTTCTCTTTCCTCAACTCTCAGATCTCCATGGCACTGATGTCTACACAAGAGTAAATGCAAATTTTCATATAAGCACCCAGTTTACTATAGCTATTGTGAAGATTTTAAATAAATTAGGTAAACCTAATTAGATAATTTATTTAACTGGGCACACTTAATAATGACTTTTTTTTATAATTTGACCCTAATTATTTCTAGATGAAAGGTAGAAAGTTGATAAGGTACTAAAATTAAAATGCTTCCAGGATCAAGAGGTGGCTATTACTGAAGATAAGCTCATACCTGTAGGATCAAATAAGGCTTGGACATCAATGGCATCTGGAAGGCCAACCAGACTGAGTTCATCCCATAGTTTACCAGCCTGATCATCTGCAGCTGTTTGGGTGCTTACACTTACACAAGATACTATATTCTGCTGAGGAGATCGTTCTCTGAAAATACAATAAAATAGCTGTGAAAGTGAAAACAAGTAGAAAATCGTTTCATTTCACAACTATTTAAATACAATGTACTGCCAAATCAATTCTAATTTATTAGGCATTAACTATCACAAAACAACTTTTAGAATTTGTGTTATTAATATTATTCATTGTAATACTAAACTTGGTTACTATATAACATCATGTAAGCAACAACTAAGAAAAAGAATCTCCAAATCCATAGGGAAGTACCAAAATTACAACTGTAAATTTATTTTTCCATTCTCTGATATAATTTTTTAAAAACTGACTCTCATATTCTATTCAGGAATCATATTTTAACATATAAAATAAATATTCCCTTTGGCTTTAAATACTTATAAAACTTAATCAAATCAGAAATTTTTCATTGGTTTTATCTTAACTGAAGACTGCCACAACAGAGAAGGCAGTTAATTTTATGTAAAGAAACATTATTTCCCAGGGCAAATGAAAATCCACTACAAAGTGTGAAAAGGGAGGCAGCGGGAGTGGAACATGTCAGCTGTAGGTTTCCTACGGTCCGCTTGACAAATCTCAACAGCTGGTCTGCGGCAGGACACTGTAAGTACTCTCAGTCAAGACTACACATCATGAATCAGAAATAAAAAGAAAAACAAAATAGCTACTAAAGGCATGTAGAATAAGGAAGACAGTATAATAGTAAAAACTATAATATAAGAAATCAACACTGATAAGGTATAAACGTATGGGACATTTCAGACTTTCAATCCCTAATACTTTACATATTATTTAAGATCATTAAGTAAACAAAGACAACTACTGTGTTTAACATCAAATATGGGAAATCAGATGACTACCTCTAGAACTTAAATCCTCTCCTAATATCATAGTATTTAACCTGTTCATAATTCTGGATTAAATCACTATTGAATATAGACCATAACTCACTGCACTTCTGTATGCTGGATATTTATCATGATTCCTATTAAGAGAAAATCAGCACAATGACCAGGGTACTAAACTTTTTTATACCTGGAATCATTGAAAGAAAAAGAGTATTAACATATTTCAATAAGTACATTTAAATATCAAACCATATAAAAATAACCAATTTTTTATGTTTAGCATTAGAAATGCATAAACAAACTTTTTTAAAAGGTTCAGCATATTATGCTAACTTTAAATTCTCATTTTTATAAATGCCCACAGTAAAATGAGAACAAATTCTTTCCTATAAATATAATCGTCATTCCTACAAATATTTTCCTCTTTATTAAGCATTGCTATTTTATTGGGTGGAGAAAAAAGAGACTAACAGTTCATGTGTAAACACTAATGTATTGTTTTAACATATTTTTTGCACTGGTATTTGATGGCAGGGGGCAGGGGGTGAAAACCTAATGGAATGATTAACCAGTCTATTACTAATCAGTTCCTAACCAGAAGCTTTATCAAATTCAACCTTCAGGTTCTGAGACTGGTTTGTATGTATACACCATATCACTAAGATGACAATATCAACCCTAAGTATGACGGCAGCCCAGCCTTAGAAAGAGTATCAAGTCAACTGAAATACGTATCTACAAAATTTTAAGTTATAAAACAAAAAGAGGAAAAGAATCCTGTGCATATTCTTATATTTAGTGAAAACAAAAGGGGAACACCATATTAAAACTTCTTCTGTAAATTTTTTTTAAAAATTTAACTAGTTATTTATACTTTATTAGTAACATTTTACAAATATTTAAAATCATTACCAAGCTAAATTAATTGCCTGCCCCTAAATGATGCCAAATTTTGTAAGTGTGCTTCATTAACTGGCTTGTTATCACTACTTAATAACTTAGTAAGCATTAAGTATATATAAAGACTTTCATAAACAAAGGCTATTTTTAAATAATTATTCGAGCTCATAAAAATTTTCATTAAAAATTAACTTCCCTTATAAAATAAATAAATTAAGCCCAATTCTATTTCCCACATCAGGATTTTATATAATTGTCATTATTCAAGGCTGAATATGAGGATATAAGATACAGCCTGGTCTAGTCCATTAAACTTGCTAATTATAGATGAACATTATAAGTTTGCTGGACTTTTGATATATTTTATTAAGATGTGAGTACTCAGGTTGGCGAGATAGCTCATGTCTGTAATCCTAGCACTTTGGGAGGCCAAGGCAGGAAGACTGCTTGAGGCTAGGAGTTCAAGACCAGACTGAGCAAGAGCAAGATCCTGCCTCTACAAAAAATAGAAAAAAATTTAGCCAAGCATGTTGGTCTCAGCTACTGGGGAGGCTGAGGCAGGAGGATTGCTTGAGCCCAGGTGTTTGAGGTTGCAGCGAGCTATGATGATGCCACTGCACTCTAGCCTGTGAGACAGAGCAAGACCCTGTCTCCAAAAAGAAAAAAGAAAAGAAAAGAAAAGAAAAAAGATCTGAGTACTCAACTGAGAACTGAAAACAAGGCTCTTACATAACGGTCTAGCTGTGGCCTCCAAATTATCACAACTTCCAAACATACTACTTCCAAGCTTCCTTAAATTGTTCTACCTTAAATTCTTTAAAAAGATTGTCTTTATTGTTTCATTTCCTACTTCAAGTATTCAAGGCCTTGGCAGCAGTTCAAAACAAGGAGCCAATCAAATAAGTTACAAAACAAAAATGTTTTAGTACTTAAATTTGGATATAAACCAGGTAAGCACTTGGAGGATTACATCACCACCTTCAAGAGGCAGAGCTTGTTAGCCATCCAAGTCACATTAGCTTTTACACTTTCTCATCAACTACAGAAATTACTACACCCTTATCCTGCAGGGCCAAGTCCCCATATTAAGATGCCCTTTAAATAAAACTATACAAAATATTTTTTAAAATATTAGACAAGACTTTTCAGTAACTACAACATGCCCATAAATACAGGCGTAAATATCTAGTTATATGATACAATCATCTTACAAAAGTCTTTTTTTTTTTAGCCTCTTCTTTAACTTTAGAAAGGGCATTCTCAGCATATAATTACAGAAAGAAAAAGAAAGGAGGAGGAAAGAAAGAAAAAGGAATAAGAGGAGAAAGAAAACACTGTATTATGATAAGAAGTTATAGGACCATTCAAAATTTTCTGAAACACATATATAAATTAAATAAATTAATTGACAGAATGAACGAATGACACAAAGGACATGAGTAGTGAAAATCAATTCAGAGTTTGCTATTATGTTACATTCTTACAATTAAAAACTTATTTATATACAAGAAGGAAAGAGGACTTCATCGATTCGTTTTATCTTCTTTCAATTTATAAATTCCATGAACTCTCTCTGGGCTTATGTTATGTACTTTAAACTTTTCTTCCAAAAGCTAACTTTTGTGATCACACTGATTTTGTTAATATACAATTAAGATAACAAACTTTTCCGGAATAAATTTTAAGAAAAGCACCATTTGTGGGGTTAATAGTGAGTCATAAAGTATCCTATAAATGTGGAAAACATGAGAAACTATTCAACAGTAAGAACTCCATTTGAAATTTTATAAATATTACAATGAAAATAATTATACATAGTCTAAAGCCATTCCAACAAGTAAATTCAATACCACTTACTTTCTCTGTCCTCTTTGTTTTCGTGGTGCTGTGTTTTGTATTTTCTCATAGGTTCCATTGCTGTTGTCATCAATGTCCTTCTTGCTAGAAGGCTGGTTTCTCCATGGCAAGATAAATCCAGGTGTTACTCTGAATTGTTTTAAATCTCCTTGTCCTAAGGAACTTTTTTCCCCACAGTAACAAAAAGCGCAGAGCTGTTCACTGGTAAAAATAGAAAGTGAAGAAATCAGAGAAGGAGAAAAGTAGCTTTATTTCACTACTTAGACAGACAACTATCAATATTTCTACTTTAAAATTATGTCTTTAATGCCAGCTAAGCTTTTCAATGTATTTTCTATGGTCTATTCAGTGATTATCCATGAGAACAATTAAGCTTAATAATAATTATACATTTGCAATTCTACTTTTCCACAGCATCATCTTTTAAAAAGTAGTATACATATCAAATCAAAAAAATTCTAGCTTGTACTTAGAAAAATGATTTTCCTTTAAATTTGACTAGAGAAAATGAAGTATTAAAAAGAATAAAGAAAATAAAGCTATGATGGAGAGTAGAGTTTAATAGCCATCCAACTGCATGACAGCTCTGTAAAACATGTGGTGACAGTTTTTTATTAAATGTTTATTAAACATTCCACTTGATGAAACATTTGTCATGCATGATATATATATATATATATATATATACACACACACACCATACACACATACACACATATGGAGAGATATAAAAACATAAATTTAAATGGTTCCTGGGTTAAGCAGTTAGAGAACTGGGGGAAGGCAGGGAGCAGAAAAGTTGAATAAGAGGAGGAAAAGGATGACTGAGGTGGAACAGAAGGGATTTTTAGGGCAGCGAGACCATTTTGTACGATAATACAATAGCAGATACATGACATCATGCATTTGTCAAAATCCATAAAACTATGTAACACAAAGAATGAACCCTAATGCAAACTACGGAATAATCTGTATTATTACAAATAATGTATCAATAATTGGTTTACCTGGTTTATCAATATCGGTTTCTCAATTGTAACAAATGAGCCACACTATTGCACAATGATAATAATGAGGGAAAACCAGGGGAGGAGATAGGGTGGAATGGGAACTCTGCACCATCTGCTCAATGTTTCTGCAAAGGTAAAACTGTTCTAAAAATGAATGTCTATTAATTTAAAAAAAGAAACAATTTAAAAAGTTAAAGGATAAAAACCATATACATTTATGAAATATACACTTCATAAGAGACTTTAGAAAGAACAAAATTAAAAGGACCACTGTTCTTGGAACTCTTTTCTCTTCATAAGATATTTACTGCTGCTATACCCAAATCTTTCTTCTCAGGCATTAAAGTTTCTACCCTTACCCGATTCATAATATCTTGCATTAACAGGTGTTAATGCAAAAAAAAAAAATTTCACATAAGGTATATGTGAATTTCGTGTTTAGACTTAGTCCCCTCCCCACAGCATCTCATTATGTATATGCAAATATTCCAAAAAAAAAAATCCAAAATCTGAAACACATGTGGTCCAAAGCATTCCAGAGAAGGGATATTCAACCTGTACTAACAAAACTGGAAAATGGCCAGGTGCAATGGCACATGCCTATAATCCCAGCACTTTGGAAGGCAGAGGCAAGAGGCTCACTTGAGGTCAAGAGTTTGAGAACAGCCTGGGCAACATAGTGAGACCCCCATCTCTACAAAAAATTAAAAATTAAGCCTGGCCTAGTGGCATGCACCTGTAGTTCCAGCTATTCAGGAGGCTGAGGCAGGTGAATTGCTTAAGCCCAGGAGTTCAAGGCTGCAGTGAGCTGTGATTGCACCACTGCACTCCAGCCTGGGCAAAGAGTAAGAACTTATCTTTTAAGAAAAAAAAAAAACTAGAAGGCAAAAAAACTAAATCGACAACAGAGAAAATGTTAACAATTATCTCAGAAAATACTATATCAAACATATAAAAATTAAGTAGATTCAGAGCATCTTTATTGTTAATTATTAATTATTTGAATGTAATAAATAAGCTTAAGATACTA
The DNA here is from genome assembly GCA_008086735.1 of Cheirogaleus medius. Classification (NCBI taxonomy): domain Eukaryota; kingdom Metazoa; phylum Chordata; class Mammalia; order Primates; family Cheirogaleidae; genus Cheirogaleus; species Cheirogaleus medius. The sequence goes on along the minus strand of VBSM01000865.1, from coordinate 4,444,135 downwards.
TATTCAATTCTACCTACGACCAAGGGAATATTCTTTTCAAACATATTAAAATATTATAAAAGTAGGCTACATATTAATGCCATAAAGACATGATATATTCCAAATGACCAAAATCATACAAATAATATTCTCTGACAATAATGTAGTAAAACTAAAGATGTACAACAAATAGATAACTTAACATTTTCCAATCATTTGGAAACTGTAAAAACAATATTTGGAATAAAATGATAATGAAAACACTGAATGCCAAAATTTGTCTGATGCAGCTAGAGTAATAATTGCAAGAGAGCTTATAAACATACATAAATTATCAATAAATGTAAAGGTTTAAATACAAATGATCTAACCTTTCAACTGAAGAAGTTTGGAAAAAAGTAAACAAGGACACTGATGGAAGGCAAGGGAAACAGCAGAAATCAGTGAAATAGACAACTAACAACAACAGAGATCAACAAAACCAAAATCTAATTCCTTTAAAAAAAAATCTCGGGGAAAAAAAGCAGGCAAAATGCAAACAAAATACAAAATGGAGAAGAGAAATAACTCCACATGCAATGAATTAAATAAATAAATAAATGCTCACTCTCGCCACTTCTTTTCAACACAGCACTGCAAGTCCTAGCCAGAGCAATTAGGAAAGAGAAAGAAATAAAAGGGATCCTAATAGGAAAGGAAGAAGTGAAATTGTCTCTATTTGCTGTTGACATGATCTTATATATGGAAAACCCTAAACACTCCACCAAAACTGTAAGAACTGATAAATTCAGTAAAGTTGCAAGATACAAAAATCAACATACAAAAATCAGTAGCATTTCTATATACTGAGTGAACTATCCAAAAAAGAAATTAAGAAAAAAAATCCCATTTATAAAAACAACACAAAATTAAATAATTAGGTATAATTTTAACCAAGGAGGTAAAAAACCTGTATACTAAAAACTATAAAGTACTGATGAAAGAACTTTAAGAAAACACAAATATCCTGAGTTTGCGGGCTGGAAGAATCAATATTATGAAAATATCCATACTACTCAAAGCAATCTAGAGATTCAATGCAATCTCAACCAAAACTGCAACATCACATTGTATCCATAAATGGATACAATTATGATATGTCAATCAAAAATAACATTAATAATAAAAATAATAAATGTATCATGAACCACATATTACTATACTTGAAAACCTAGATGAAATTTCTAAGTTCTGAGAAAAATATAAAATGCCACAACTGGTACAAGATGAAACAGGCAGCTGAAGAGAAAAAATTTTTTGAATTCAACTTGTAGTAAGAGTTCATCTTCCAAAAGAAACCCCACAGACTCGGGTAATTTTATAAGACAGTTACTTCAAATTTGCATGGACTTAATTCCCATCTTAAACTAGTTTTTCCATAAAATAAAATTCAAAGATGCCTGGCTCCACATAAGGCTAACGTAATTTTGTCTCCAAAACTAGGAAATTATAACAAAAATTACAAAAATTAATATTGCTTATGAATATAAACAAAACATAAGCTAACTAAAATCTAACATTGTGCTTAAAAGTATGTCGCAATCAAGTAATGTTTACTGCAAGTTTTTTGCTTCTACTGAATTGGCTTTTTTCTTACTGATTTGTTTCATTTTTAAATACATACAGACACAAATCCTTTGTCAGTTACATGTCTCACAAATATTTTCCCCTTTTCTGTCATTTATCCTTTCACTCTGGTTTTGTTATCTTTTATGAAAAGAAGTTTTTAATTTAAATATTGTGGTATTTAATCAATCTTTTTTTTAAATAATTAGTGCCTTTCACTTGTTTTAAAAAGTCTTTCCTTACCCAAAAGTAATGAAGAAATTCTTCTACATTAACTTCTAAAAATTTTATTGGTTGGCCCTTACATGTAAGTCTATAAATTAATTGGAGTTGACGTGAATAAAGATCTACCTTCTTGGCCAGGTGCGGTGGCTCATGCCTATAATCCCAGCACTTTGGGAGGCTGAGGTGGAAAGATGACTTGAGGCCAGAAATTCGAGACCAGCCTGGGCAACAGTGAGACCCCTTCTCTACAAAAAAAAAAAAAATTTAAAAAGTCTACCTTCTTAAAAAAAAAAGAGGCAGACCAGGTGTGGTGGCTCACACATGTAATCCAAGTGCCTTCAGGAGGCCAAGATGGGAGATCCCTTGAGGCCAGGAGTTTGAGACCAGCCTGGTCAGCATAGCAAGACCCTGTCTCTCTACAAGAAAAAAAAAAAAAATTTAGCCAGGCGTGGTGGTTTGTACCTGTACCCCAAGCTACTCCAAAGGCTAAACCAGGAGGACTGATTGCACCTGGGAGTTGGAAGATGCAGTGAGCTGTGATCATACTACTGAACTCCAGCCTGGGCAAAAGAGTAAGACTCTGTCTCAAAATTTTAAAAAAAAACTAAATTTGTTTTAAGTATATCATCCCAGCACAATTATTGGAAGAAATATCCTTCCTCACTGATTTATGATGCTACTTTGCCATAAATAACCTGTCCATATTACTCATGTATTTGTTTCTGGGTTCCGTGTTCTGTTCCACTGATCTATTTTTCTGTCCCTGTGGTAATACAGCACTGACTTAATTTACTAGCGTATTATGAAAAGTCTTAATACCAGCCCTAGCTAAAGCAATCTTTTTCTGTTCTTCTTGAGGGGAAACTTGGCTTATCCTGCCTTTTGCATATTCATATAAACTTTTAAAATCAGCTTGTCAAGTTTACTGTAGACATTTTTATAAGGATTATATTGAACCTACAAATAAATTGGGAAAGAATATCTTTAAAACACTGCATCTCCCAAAATATAAATATTACATTTATATTATTATTCTTTAATATCTTTCCAAAAAGTTTAATAATTGTTTCTATAAAGGTCTTATTCACATTTTTGCACATAATCCTAGTTACATATTATTTTGTATTAGAAAATAATATTCTGGGCCGGGCGTGGTGGCTCACGCCTGTAATCCTAGCTCTCTGGGAGGCCGAGGCGGGCAGATTGCTGGAGCTCAGGAGTTCGAAACCAGCCTGAGCAAGAGCGAGACCCCGTCTCTACTATAAATAGAAAGCAATTAATTGGCTAACTAAAAATATATAGAAAAAATGAGCCGGGCATGGTGGCGCATGCCTGTAGTCCCAGCTACTCAGGAGGCTGAGGCAGAAGGATTGCTCGAGCCCAGGAGTTTGAGGTTGCTGTGAGCAAGGTTGACGCCACGGCACTCTAGCCCGGGCAACAGAGTGAGACTCTTGTCTCAAAAAAAAAATAAAAAAATAATAATATTCTGAAAAATACTGTTTACCTCTTTTCCTGATATATAAAATGCAAGTGACTTTTGCATTTTGATTTTATATCTACAATCTTGCTAAAATCCCACTATTATAATTAATTATCTGTAGATTCTTTTAGAACATTTTAGATATGGAACCATTAGAATTCATTAAATTCAACCTAGCCATCCTATTTTAAGTAAACAGATACAGAGAGACAAAAATGAATAAAGGTCAAAAAGTGGCAGTGCCTAGACTAAACGTCAAGTCTTTATCTACATCATGCTGGCTTTGTCGGAGGGCACATCCACTCTTTCCTGTCTAAGGGAAGATCACAGTGGTGGCAGTAGTACAGTCCAGAATAAATTAAAAACTATGGCCTTGTTTATTAATCCAACACAAAGGCCTTTTTCTATATTGTGTAAGTATCAATCTAATTTTATTTTTTATAAGTTACGTACTCTTTACCACTATTTTGAAAGGCCATGTTTATTACTATATATTATAAATTTTTATATGTTCATGAATAGCTTTTAACTTTCACTCTTTCGACAAGTATTTCATGAGGACCAATTAAGTGACAGTCACAGGGGACACAGAGCTAAGTCAGTCAGACATAGCCCATCCTTAAGACCTGCAGAAGAATCAAGCAAGGAGGTAAAGAACTACAACAGGTTCCACAAACAGATCTGCATACAGAGATACAGAACGCTCTCAGATGCCTGCTACCAAGTACCAAATATTCTCAATTCCACATATATATTACCATTTCTAATTTCTATTATGGATAAAATGGTAAAATTGAAACAAAAGTCAAGTTTACGGCAGTATCAACTGAACTACAAGAAGCATTTTTAAATTTTAAGTTAGAATTTAAGCAGAATTTTAAATTCTATTCAAACAGAATTTCAAACTAATTCTAATTCTGGATTCCCAACTTATTTCTAACTCCAGCTTACTTTGTATTTAAAAAGACAATTTTGAAAGACTCTTAATAAAAGTCTCAATTTTTTTATTATTTGAAACTGACGGCTTTATTCATTATTCATTCAAGAATATTTATACAACATCTAATCTCTGTTGGGGACTATCAGGTGCAAGAGACAGAGTGTTCGGTCGCAGTGGCTCACGCCTGTAATCCTAGCACTCTGGGAGGCTGAGGCGGGAGGATTGCTAAAGGTCAGGAGTTTGAAACCAGCCTGAGCAAGAGCGAGACCCCATCTCTACTAAAAAATTGAAAGAAATTAATGGGCCAACTAAAAATATATAGAAAAAATTAGCCAGGCATGGTGGCACATATCTGTAGTCCCAGCTACTCGGGAAGCTGAAGCAGGAGGATCTCTCGAGCCCAGGAGTTTGAGGTTGCTGTGAGCTAGGCTGATGCCATGGCACTCTAGCCCTGGCAACAAAGTGAGACTCTGTCTCAATAAAAAAAAAAAAAAGAATGCAGAGAGAGTAAGGTACAAAAACACAAACTTAAGTTCATAGATAATATTACAAATTATGCTTCTCCTAAATGCTCATAGTTATTTCTTCTGCCAGGAATAACATATTGGTAATATTCTGTACTGGCCTAAAATGACTAGAATAAAATCCTAGTGTACTGCCCTGCTCTGTAATCGCCTAAGCCCACAGAGCTATTCACCAAACTACACACAGAGGTATCAGCCTTAAATTTAAAAGTATTAAATAAATAGTAAGATTCCATCCAGATTTATATCCTAAATTTGTATTCCCTGAATTTTCTCTATAGTCAATCCACCCTTTTTTCCTGTACTAATATCCAATACAGCTGCATTCATTCTCTAACCTGATTTTGGCTTCTACACCAACAGAGACCAGGGAGTTTGCAGATTCCTCAGACACAGATCGCTGCAGAGCTGGGACTGGCTGCTTACTGTTATCCACTTCTGCTTCAGCATCCTCTTCTGCAGACTGTTCTTTGATTTCTGCTTAACAGTAAATAAGAGAATATAAAGAGTCATTTTGTGTCTATATTCATCATTGGTGAATTCATCTATAAAGCATACATCACAATGGAAAAAATCAAATAATAGTTCGTTAATACAGGAAATGTTTGTGTATATAATTGATGGCATTATCCATATTCATTCTCTACTGCAAAATGATAATCAAAACAATGCAAAGCATGGTATACTTTCCCCTGTGCCCAAATTACAACAGGGTCAAAAAGTTTCATCTAGTAATAACTATTAAGAATCTTAATTTCAGGATTATAGCAGTCAATCTATAAAAAACAAACGTCAAACACCGTACACATACTTTCTCAGGAAGCAATCTAACTGCTGAGAGGATTTTCAAATGCCATCACCCTTAACATCATTCTTCTCTTTTAAAAAAAATGGTATGTCCATCCTATCTTCAACACTACAGTATTAAAATGAAGGGACATCAGCCCTCCACCAGTGCTCCTGATGCAATTTGATGCTCTTGGCTGGATTCTTCTTTTCTAACGTGAAATTTATTTAGATCTTTCTGCACTACCATTCCCACACGAACAAAAAAATTTTAAGTCCTTAAAGTTCCTCTTCTGTCTTTCCCTCCTTTTACCACCAAACTTACTGAAATGGCACTTGGAGTGACAAAACTCCATTTCCTTTCCCCTCAACTAACTCTTTAATATGTATCTGTCCTGCTATTATAGTAATTGTTCTCACCAACAACACTGATGGCAACACAACTAACAATCCAGGGGTCACTCAAAAGCCTTCAAATATCCTAAAAATTCATTTTATACTAGGACTACCTCCTCCTTGGTGAAAGGCTCTTCCATCTGGCAAATGCAGGGAGATTTAATAGAGGAATACAGGCTTTGGAGTAAATAAAGATCTGGTATCAAGCACCAGTTCTACCATCTACCAGCTTTCAACAGTATGTCAAAGTCATCTGTTTCACTCACCTAGAAAATTAGAAAACTACCACATATCTCATGAGATTGCTAATATCATTCTTTTCAGTTGATTTCTTTTAGAACTCTAAATATAGATACAATCTTCTGTATCCTTTAACGCTCTTCTTTGAAGATCAGGTTTCAACAATGTCCTCTGGACTTAATGATTTTTAAGTCAACATCTCTAGCACTAACTCCTCTCCTGAGTTCCAGACCACATTTTTACTGCATTCTAGACATATCTAGCAGTTTGAACATTCAATTTCACACCAAACTAGCTCTCTCAGATCAGCCCTTCCATCTGACTTCCCTATTTTTGTGACTATCTTCTAGACTCAAAATAAATTTTAGGAAAGTATTTTAAAAAATGAACAATTTTGATAATTATTGTTTAGTCAAAAAAACCGTAAATAATTGTAAATCCTATCAAATCACAAATTCAATGAGACATGGAGCATGAAACAGATGGTTTTGGTTTTCATATTTAAAATAACGTTTCTTTTCCCATTTTTAAAACTGAAATAGAAAAGCTGACCATAAATTAACTGCTTGTGAAGCCTATCACAATGTCCTGTCTATCCCTAGAGACAAAATTGATAGAGTACCTAGAATCAAATCTACAAATATGTAAGTTTGTATCAATAAGGATCATAAAATGAAATTTCAAACTTTTATATGACAAAAGTCCTCATGAACAAAATGAAAATGTCACAGATTAGAGAAAATGCATGTAATCTGCATCCCAAAAAAGGTATTCAAACCCAGAATATGTAACAAACTCCAAAGATGAAGCGGCCGGCAGGTGGCTCACACCTGTAATCCTGGCACTCTAGGAGGCCAAGGTGGGCAGATTGCTCAAGGTCAGGAGTTCCAAACCAGCCTGAGCAATGAGTGAGACCCCATCTCTACTAAAATAGAAAGAAATTAATTGGCCAACTAAAAATATATATAGAAAAAATTAGCCGGGCATGGTGGTGCGTGCCTGTAGTCCCAGCTACTTGGGAGGCTGAGGCAGAAGGATTGCTTGAGCCCAGGAGTTTGAGGTTGCTGTGAGCTAGGCTGATGTCACGGCACTCTAGCCCAGACAACAGAGGGAGACACTGTCTCAAAAAAAAAAAAAAAATAGATGAAGGACAAATTCCATATTCTCCTTCCTCTATATTTTCAGGTTTTAGCAGGCACATAACTGCTCAGCTAGAGACTTTATTTCTCAACCTTTTTTTCAGCTAAGCATGCCAAGTTTTCACCAATAGAATATGACCAGAAGTGACTATACCTTCTCCATCACCTAAAAGGAAATGATCTGCTCTGAACTAAGTTATAGTCCCCTTTCGGGTAGATGGGAAAAGACATGAATGACAGAAACCCATCTGCAATGATGACAATGAGGGCAACACTTCAGGGATGTTCCCACAACAGAGAAGAAAACTGGGTCCATAAACAACCACAAGGAGCAAAGATACTTCATCAGCCTATGGATCTCACTCTCAAAACTATTACATTAAAGAAAGATTAATGTGTTTTATTTAAGCTAATGCTGTATTTGGAAGTCTATGTTATAGCAGTTTAACTCATGCCCTATTTAATATAGAAACTGGTATCAAGAGTAGGAACTGCCATAACAAAAAATTAAAATAAGTGGCTTGGTGATCAGGCCATGAGACACAATACTGGAGTTTGAAAATCAACTGATTCTTTTTATGCCGTATTAAAATATTTGATTTAACTGTGACCTGCTATAATTTGGAAAGCAGACTGTGCCTAGAGAGGCTGAACGTCTGGGGAAAGCATCTGGAATGAGTCAGAGGTTATTTTGTGTTGCCTGTTCTCTAATACTTTTTACAACCAATGATCGAAAGGAACAGAATTCTGCTAGAGACGCTCACTGCTGATTATATTCAAAGTACTATAAAATGACCATACATAAAAACAACTTCATGGAAGCATTTCATTTCTACTCAGAGAGGCCCAGAACACATGTGCCCTTTGTTGTACCATTCTTAATGTTAGATATGTTAGAGGAGGGTAAGAAAAAAAGAAACGAGAAATGTAAAGGAGAAATAAGAACAGTGCCTCAGAAGCTGACATACAATGAGCCAAATGGACTAGGGTCACGAGACATTACATTCCCCTTCGAAAACTTTCCTTCCAAGAGCCAGCTCCATTTATCCCCCACTTCCAAACTGTTCCCTCCAATAGGTGTGGCCTGTCTGCTTCCATTAACTATGCTGCTGTCTACCACATGACCTCTAATCAAAACTTTTCTTCTCCTATCAAAATGTCCAACAGTCTCAGTTTTCCCCTTATTTTTCCCATAAAATATAACACTTTTAACACATTGACTGCCATGTAAGTTGTATTTAACTCATGCTAGTTTTGAGCTCAGGGCCTCGTGAAGCATATGCAACTCATATGTCAGAACTATCAGAACTGTCCCCACTATCTCCACTATGACAGTGCTCCTCTCAATCATCACTAAATAGATCAACATCTTCATCACTCATGTCCAAAACTTCATTCATCATTTTCTCCAACAATTCCTTATGCTCATTTTCTCTAGACATTTTCTCTTGAGAATGAAAAACGCAAAATAAACTTATGTGATGATCACACCTCTAGTCACAGAGGCTACACTAAAGTAGAACTGGTGGCTAGGTGGGAAAGTCCACAGCATGCCTGTGTGCTGTGAAACCTCTGCTCATTGTTTTCCCTGTCAATCAGCATGTCTCCCCAACCTCCTGTCCCCGAGCTCCAGTGCACCCACTCAAGCGTGCCACACTTGCAGGACTGTGTTCTCCAATTACCATAGCTTCTGATTGCCTTGTGGGTTGCATATAACTCAAGTACAGAAGACAATAAAAAATAACAAATTTTTCATTAAATTAGAAAGGATTGTTTTGGTTTTTTAAATTTTTATTCTATTTTCATAATAAAACACTGTGGGCCGGGTGCGGTGGCTCACACCTGTAACCCTAGCACTCTGAGATGCCAAGGCGGGTGGACAGCTCAAGGTCAGGAAGGAGTTCCAAACCAGCCTAAGCAAGAGCGAGACCCCATCTCTACTAAAAAAAGAAAGAAATTAATTGGCAAACTAAAAATATATAAATAAAATGAGCCGGGCATGGTGGCACATGCCTGTAGTCCCAGCTACTCGGGAGGCTGAGGCAGAAGGATCGCTTGAGCCCAGGAGTTTGAGGTTGCTGTGAGCTAGGCTGATGCCATGGCACTCTAGCCTAGGCAATAGAGTGAGACTCTGTCTAAATAAATAAATAAATAAAAACAAAGCAAAGCAAAGCAAAGCACTGTGGTTCCAAGGAAAAAAAATTTTTTTCTAGTGTGGTGGTCAATGTGTTAATGTTTTTTTAGGGGAGTTTCATTGCTTACAACTAAGGGGAAACAAGTAGGACAGTGCAATCTGATTCTCTCTCTCTCTCAAATTAGAACCAAAAGGAGATAGGGAAGTTAAGAATAAATGTTAACAGTAAATTGGTAGATTTCAGGTACGCAAGCCTTTGAAATCAGGTTTCCTGCGTTTTGGGGCGGGGGGGATGGATTCAGACCATAGAGATTTTTTTTAATAGTATCAGTGCTCACTTCAGCAGAACATACACTAAAAAACTGGAATGGCACAGAGTAGATTAGCATGGCCCCTGTACAAGGATGACATGCAAATTCATAAAGTATTCCATTACAAAAATAAATTTAAGAAAAAAAAAAAAAAAAAGAATGTAAGAAGCGGTATCAGGACCAGGCCTGATCCACAAAGAGGATAATAGTATGGCAGGCTCTGGGAGCTCATCTTGTTCTCTTTCTTCTCTATTATTAATATTAGTTCTGCCTATGATCCTAACCTGGATTTGCTAAAGAAACAGTAGAGACTGATGAGTTTTGGTTTTATTTTTGGCTGGAATTTGTCGGCCTTTTATACTTTAATGAACAAGAATCTTATGACTGTTTCCTAGGAAGCAGCAGTTCCAGCCACAAAACAGAAACAAAAAAGATATCCCTAAATATGCAAAACTATAGGTAAATGATAGAACTTGTCTTTAACTGTCACTCTTCATTTGGTAGAAAAAGTCAGGTCTTAGTATCTGTCAAAATCAAGGCAGGACAACTAAACTAGTGTTCGTGTCTCTCTTCTCCTAGTGCTAGTCTTTCAAAGATTGTTAGAGTTTGGTAGCAGAATGTGAAACAGATTGCTCTGACTGAAAATGATGTCAACCAGCGATCCCACCAGATAACCCAGCCAGTGATGCGAATGGCTGTGAACCCAGCGACACCTGAGGGAATACTCTTGATGCTAGTACTTGGTTATCTCCAGTTTGTTACTAAAAATGCACTCTTGAATATTATCCTATGCTTTGCATAAAAAGCCGCAGCTAGCCATTCAACCAAGAAAACAGTCCAGGATTGGCTACTCAGCCACTTTGCAGAGTTTTTATTTTTCATGAGGCCAAAATTAGGCCAAACTGCCTGCAGTCCAAAACTGTGGAAATTAGAATACTTTTTACATTTAAAAAATTTCAACGAGATACTTTTCTTCGATGCAAACTCCTCAGTATATTCTTTCCCCTTACTTTGAACCTGACCTAAAATACAGGCAATGCTCTAAGGCCAAAAAGGTGAACATTAAGGACAGAGGTGGCAATTGTATCTGTAGCCACTACCTGTGGTTAATCTCTAACCGCTAGGTGGCACATGTGCAGTGGCAACTAACTAAACCCAATCATATGTAAGGAGGTTCCTAAGAGAAGAGATTGTCTGTGTACTTCATTAGACAGCATTACCTACTGTGTTTCCCCGAAAATAAGACAGGGTCTTACATTTATTTTTCCTCAAGAAGACATCCTACGGCTTATTTTCAGGAGATGTGTTATTTTTTTTAAGTACGGTACCACAATCTACATTGATTCAAATATAGTGAAGTAGTCTTCTTCTGGAACATCATCATAACTCTCCAAACCTCGAATTCCATCCTGAATTTCTTGTGACTCTATTTCCTTTAGAACCATTGGCCCCAATCTCTCATGTCAAGCAATAGAGCTCTCATGGGGCAGATGAGAAGGGCTGTTTGTCTTCTTTACCGCTCCTCAACGAAATGCATGGGTTGTGCAGAAACGCTGCGTAGCCACGCCCATCACTAGGTCTTATATTCGGGGTAGGACTATATTGTGAAAATGCGTAGAAATCCTGCTAGGGCTTACTTTATGGGTAGGTGGTTTTTTTTTTTTTTTTTTCGGGGAAACACGGTATGTGCTAGACATATCTCTGGGGACACAAAGATAAATTAGATCTAACCCCTGACCTTACGAAATTCCATTACATATCTTCTTTTAAGCCTTTACTTTTCCACCTACAATGACTTTTATTTAACCCTAAATACTTGGTTCTATGACATGAAAAAGGTTAATAGCAAAAGCTGTTTGCCTTGTTAGTTAAAATCAAAGGTTTGGTATCTAAAGGTCTGGAATTTGCATTCTAGCTTAGCCATTTGTTAGCAATGTGACCTTGACAAGTTACTTAACCTCATCTCAATTTCAGTTTACTCATCATTTAAAAGATAGATAATACCAGTAGTGATGACACCACCGCACTCTTGTCTCAGTATAAAACTGTCTTTAGGGGGCCAGGCTCACAGCTGTAATCCTTGCACTTCCGGAGGCCGAAGTGAGAGCACTGCTTGAGGCCAAGGAGTTTGAGACCAGCCTGAGCAATACCAACACCCCCATCTTTACAAAAAAAATAGAAAAGTCAGCCAGGTGTGGTGGCACATGCCTGTAGTCCCAGCTACTCAGGAGGCTGAGGCAGGAGGATCGCTTGAGCCCAGGAGTGTGAGGTTGCAGTGAGTTATGATGACACCACTGCACTCTTGTCCCAGCAACAGAGTGAGACCCTGTCTCAAGGGGGGAAAAAAAAAGAAAAAGAAAAAAGAAAACCTGAATGGGCCTATATCTACTAAACAAGTTGAATCAATAATTAATAACCTTGCAAAATAGAACAGACCAAGCACAGTTAGGTTCATTGGTGAATTCTACCAAACATTTAAGGAAGAAATTATACCAATTCTCTACAATCTCTTTCAGAAAGTAGAAGCAGACGGAATATAACCCTCACCAATGAAGATTTGCAGATGGAAGATAAGAGTATGCAAAGATGCTCCACATTATATATCATCAGAGAAATGCAAATTAAAACAATGAGATATCACTACACAACTATTAGAAAGGCCAAAATCTGGAACACTGACACTACCAAATGCTAGCAAATATGTAGAATGACAGGAACTTCCATTCACTGCTAGTGAGAATACAAAATGGTACAGCCACTTTGGCAGATAATTTGGTGGTTCCTTACAAAACTAAACATACTCTTACCATATAATCCAGCAATCATGTTGGTTGGTATTGGCCCAAATGGGCTGAAATTTTATGTCCACACAAAAATCTGCACATTTTCCTTTTTATAAGGGTAAGCATACGGATGTCTATAGCAGCTTTATTCATAACTGCCAAAACTTGGAAGCAATCAAGATGTTCTTCCAGTAGGTGAAAGAATACATAAATTGTGGTACATCCAGGCCATGGAATATTATTCATCACTAAAAGAAATGAGCTATCCAGACATAAAAACACATGTAAGAGATATAAATGGGCCGGGCGCGGTGGCTCACGCCTGTAATCCTAGCACTCTGGGAGGCCGAGGCGGGCGGATCGCTCAAGGTCAGGAGTTCAAAACCAGCCTGATTAAGAGTGAGATCCCGGCTGTCCGGCGACCCTCCAGTACCCTGTGAACATGGCGCTGCGAGCGGCGCTGAGCGTGCGGGCTGTGTTCTGCAGCCTGCGCTCGGCCTCGGCGACCGCCACGCCCTGCCCGCCACAGCCTTGGCGGCTGGGTGCAGGTGCTGTCCGGACGCTGCGTACGGGTCCCGCTCTACTCTCAGTGCGTAAATTTACAAAGAAACATGAATGCGTAACAACAGAAAATGGTGTTGGAACAGTGGGAATCAGCAATTTTGCACAGGAATCTTTGGGAGATGTTGTTTACTGTAGTCTGCCTGAAGTTGGAACAAAATTAAACAAACAAGAGGAGTTTGGTGCTTTGGAAAGTGTGAAAGCTGCTAGTGAACTCTATTCTCCTTTATCAGGAGAAGTAACTGAAATAAATGGAGCTCTGGCAGAAAACCCTAGACTTGTTAACAAATCTTGTTACAAAGATGGTTGGCTGATCAAGATGACACTGAGTAATCCTTCAGAACTAGATGAACTAATGAGTGAAGAAGCATATGAGAAATACGTAAAATCTATTGAGGAGTGAAAATGGAACCCCTAAATAAACTAGTGTGAAATAACTTAACCCAGCATAGTTGTCTTAAATTAGTGGTGGACAGACAACTTAAAATAGCAACTACTCTCAACACTGCTAATGAAAGAAAATACTCCTTAACTTTCTAATGATTGTAGATAAACAAAATATGCATCTTTTTCACAGTACTCTATGATGTTTAGACTAGGCTCTAGTATTCAGAATTCATAGAAGTATCCATGGCAGAAAACTAGTTATAAAAATTATGTAATTCAAGGGTAACATTGTTATCTTAAGC
>VBSM01000865.1:4409598-4421162 GCA_008086735.1 Cheirogaleus medius | reverse complement strand
AAAAAAAAAAAAAATCAAGTGAAAATTTAAAACTGACAGATTAACATCTGATTAGAAATGGCAAAAGAAAAAGATCACTAACATTAAAGACATAACTGAAAAATCTATCAAAGATAAAGGACAGAGTTAAAAGTGACAAACACAGGGACAATGCCCATGGAACAATAGCAACCTAAACATGTGTAAAGTTGGAGTTAGAGGAAAGAGGACAGAAAAAAATATTTAGTAAATTGACAGCTATAAATTTTGAAAGCTATATAATTATAAACCCACACATTCAAGAAGCACAACAAAATTCCAAACACAAACACGTGTCAATAAGGTATTTTATAGTCAAACTGCTGGAAAAGAGTGATAAACAGAAAAGTCCTAAAAGCAATCAAAGACAAGACACATTACCTACAGAGGAACAAAAGTCAAAATGACTACAGGCCATCTGCATCTGTGTAAGCTAGAAGACAGTGAAAAAACGTATTTAAACTGCTCAGGGGAAGATTTTTAAAAACTCTATAAAACAAGCAGCAAACAGTATCCTTCAAAAACAACACTGAACTAAAAAGCTTTTTCTAACAAACATGGTAAACAAATTCTTCACCAACAAACTTTCATTACAAGATAAGTTAAGTAAATTCTTCAAACAAAAGAAAAGTGATACCCAACAAAAACCTGACCTATACGATGGAAAAAAGTGATGGAAATGAGAAGTATGTGAGTAAAATATTAAAGACTTTTTACTTTTAAACGTCTTTGCAGGGGCCCATGCCTGTAATCCTAGCACTCTGGGAGGCCGAGGCGGGAGGATCACTCAAGGTCAGGAGTTCGAAACCAGCCTGAGCAAGAGCGAGATCCCGTCTCTACAAAAATAGAAAGAAATTAATTGGACAACTAAAAATATATAGAAAAAATTAGCCGGGCATGGTGGCGCATGCCTGTAGTCCTAGCTACTTGGGAGGCTGAGGCAGGAAGATTGCTTGAGCCCAGGAGTTTGAGGTTGCTGTGAGCTAGGCTGACGCCACGGCACTCTAGCCCAGGCAACAGAGTGAGACTTTGTCTCAAAAAAAAAAAAAAAAAACTTCTTTGAAAGCTATTTAAAGCAAAGATAATAATTTGTTGTGGTATTCATTATACATGTACTGTGGTGTTCAGTATGTATATATAACACAATAGTGGTTCAAAGCAAAGGGCAGAAAAAATGAAACTATACTGTTATAATGGCCTTATATTACATTTGAAGTAATAAAATGTTACTTGAAGATAGACTCTGATGGGTTAAAAAATGTATCATATGGCCAGACCTGGTGGCTCACACCTGTAATCCTAGTACTTTGGAAGGCCAAGGGAGAAGGATCATGTGAGGCCAGAGTTCAAGACCAGTTTGGGAAGCATTGTGAGACACAGTCTCTACAAAAAAATGTTTTTGTAATTAGCCAGGCATGGTGACATGTGCCTGTAGTCCTAGCTACTAAGGAGGCAGAGGAAGAAGGATCACTTGAGCCCAGGAGTTTGAGGTTGCTGTGAGCTATGATGACGACACTGCACTACAGCCTGGGCAGCAGAGTGAGACTGTCTCTTTTAAGAAAAAAAATGAAGAAAAGCACCATGTAATTCTACAACTATTTTATTTTTATAACACTCAAAAATGTATAGCTTTTTAGCAAAATGAATATAAAATAAAATTCTAAGAAATATTCAATTTAATCCCCCCAAAAAGACAGAAAAACAAAGAAAGGAATGACAAAAACAATGGGAGAAATGGAACAAATACAATACTAGAGCTAGAAGACAGATTTAAACCCACCCTTATCTATAATTACATTAAGTGTAAATGGCCTAAACACTGCATTAAAACACAGAGATTATCAGATTAAATTTTAAAGAGCAAGACCCAACTATATGCAGTCTATAATATGTACATTTTAAGGTAAAAACACAAATAGGTAAAAGAACATGGAGGGTAAAAGACCTAACATGACAACACTAATCAAATGAAAGCTAGCCACGCACAGTGGTTCATGCTTATAATCCCAGCACTTCAGGAGGCCAAGGGAAGATCACTTGAGCCCAGGAGTTCAAGGCCAGCCTGGGCAACATAGCAAGACCTTCCCCTGCCCCCCTACAAAAATAAAAATTCACCGGGCAGGGTGGCCACACGTGTAGCTACTTGGAAGGCTAAGGTAGGAGAACTGCTTGAGCCCAGCAGTTTTCTGGGTCACTGTACTCCAGCCTGGGAAACAGAGCCAGACTCTGTCTCTAGAACGGGGAAAAAAAAAAAAGGTTAACATGACTATATTATTAAACAAAGTAGACTTCAGAACAAGGAATATATAATGACTAAAAATGTAAATTTAATAATGATAAAAGCATCAATTCATAAAGGAGGTAATAATCTGTATGCATCTAATAGCAAGGCTTCAAAATGCACAGTAATTTAAAGAAAAAATTTAAAAATCCACAATTATACTTGGAGCCTAGAACACTCTGCCCGATTTATATAAATAGATATAAATCTCAATGATGGCACAGGAGACCATCAACCAACCAAGTGGACCTAATTGATTTACCCAGTGACAACAAAATATACACTCTTTTCAAGCAAACAGTCCCTAGAATAAGTCATACTGTGGGCCTTAAAACAAAGCTTAACAAATTTAAAAAAACTAAAAGCATACAGAGTATATTCTACGGCCACAATGGAATTAAATTGGAAAAGAAAAAGATACATGCAACATAGCAACATACTCAAATATTTCATAAATAAACACAATTCTAAATAACCCACTGGTCAAGAAAGAAATCACAAGAAAATTAGAAAATGGCTTGAACTAAATGAAAATAAACATATAGTATTTCAAAATTTATAATGTTCAGGTAAATAGAAATGTATAGTTTTAAATAGTAATATGAGAGAAAACAAGAAAGACCAACTCAATAATTTAAGCCTTCACTTAAAAAATTTTTAAGTGGGCAAATCAAATCCATAACAAATAAAGAAGAGAATACAGTTAAGGGCAGAAATCAGTGAAATAAAAACACAATAGTGGCTCAAGCCTGTAATCCTAGCACTCCGGGAGGCTCCGGCAGGCAGATCTTTTGAGCTGAGCAGTTCAAGACCAGCCTGAGCAAGAGCGAGACCCTTCTCTACTAAAAAAATAGAAAGAAATTAACTGGACAACTAAAAATATATAGAAAAAATTAGCTGGGCATGGTGGCGCATGCCTGTAGTCCCAGCTACTTGGGAGGCTGAGGCAGAAGGACTGCTTGAGCCCAGGAGTTTGAGGTTGCTGTGAGCTAGGCTGATGCCATGGCACTCTAGCCCGGGTGAAAGAGTAAGACTCTGTCGCAAAAAACAAAAAAAAAAAAGACAAACTAGCTAAATTCACCCAATATGAAATAGGTAACCGGAAGAGCTCTTTAACTACTTAGAAACTGAATTTATACTATAAAACCCTCCGAAATAGCAAACTCCAGGCCCAGATGCTTTCACTTGTTAATTCTACCCAAAATTTTAAAATGAGATAACACCAATTCCACAGAATCTCTTCCAGAAAACAGAAGAGGGGTAATACTTTTCCATTCATTTAATGAGGTCAACATTATCCTGATACTAAAATGAGACAAAAACAGTACTAACAAAATTACAGACTAATATCCCAAGTCAACATGAAAAAATCATCAAGACTACATTAACAAATCGAGAAACATAAAAAGAATGATAAACCCCAGTGTGGGGTTTATCCCAGGAACGCAAAACATATTCGATATTAAAACAGCCATCAGGCCGGGTGTGGTGGCTCACGCCTGTAATCCTAGCACTCTGGGAGGCCGAGGCAGGCGGATCGCTCAAGGGCAGGAGTTCGAAACCAGCCTGTGCGAGACCCCGTCTCTACTAAAAATAGAAAGAAAATAATTGGCCAACTAAAAATATATACAGAAAAAAATTAGCCGGGCATGGTGGCGCATGTCTGTAGTCCCAGCTACTCGGGAGGCTGAGGCAGAAGGATCGCCTGAGCCCAGGAGATTGAGGTTGCTGTGAGCTAGGCTGACGCCACGGCACTCACTCTAGCCTGGGCAACAAAGTGAGACTCTGTCCCAAAAAAAAAAAAAACAAGCCATCAATGTAATCCATCATGTTAAAAGCCTAAATCACAGGTCAGCAAACTATGGCCCAGAAGCCAAATCCAGGCCTCTGCTTTTGTTGTAATAATTCTGCTTTGTTCCAATAAAATTATTGTGTACTTGTGTGTGTGTGTGTATACACACACAAACAGGTATACTTGTTTACATATCGTCTATATGTGCTTTCGTGCTACAACAGCAGATGTGAACAGTTGCAACACAGACCATATAGCCCGCAAAGCCTGAAATATTTACTATATGACCCCTTTACAGAAAAAATGTGGGAGTTCATCACCACTGCACCTGCCTTACAAGAAATGCTAAAGGGAGTTCTTTAAATTGAACCCAGGCGTATTAGTACACACCTGTAGTCGCACCTGTAGTCCCAGCTACTTGGGTGGCTGAGAGAGGCCCGCTTGAGCCCAGGTGTTCAAGACCAGCCTGGGCAACATAGCAAGATCCTGTGTCACACTATAACATCATTAATATAAAATGTGAGGAGAGAAGCTAAATGTAAAGTTTTGGTATGTTCCTCAACTTATCAGCTTAAAATAGACTGCTATTACTATAAGATGTATTATGTAAGCGTCATGGTAACCACAAAGAAAAAAACTGTAATAGATACACAATCTATCATAGAAAAGAATCAAAGCACATCACTACAAAAAATTATCAAGTCACAAAGGAAGACAGGAAGAGAGGAAGAATGGAACAAAGGTACTACAAGAGTTAGAAAATAACTTTTAAAATGGCAGTAGTACCGTGTTTCCCCGAAAATAAGACAGGGTCTTACATTTATTTTTCCTCAAGAAGACACCCTAGGGCTTATTTTCAGGGGATGTGTTATTTTTTTTAAGTACGGTACAATAATCTACATTGATTCAAATATAGTGAAGTTCCCTTCTTCTGGAACATCATCATAATTCTCCAAACCCCAAATTCCATCCTGAATTTCTTGCGACTCTATTTCCTTTAGAACCATTGGCCCCAATCTCTCATGTCGAGCAATAGAGCTCTCATGGGGCAGATGAGAAGGGCTGCTCATCTTTACCGCTCCGAGACGAAATGCACGGGTTGTGCAGATACACTGCGTAGCCACGCCCATCACTAGGTCTTATTTTCGGGGTAGGGCTTCTATTACGCAAATGCTTAGAAATCCTGCTGGGGCTTATTTTATGGGTAGGTCTTATTTTCAGGGAAACACGGTATAACTCCCTACCTAACAATAATTGCTTTAAATGTAAATAAATTCTGCAACCAGAAGGCAAAAACAAAATCCAACTATCTGCTGGCTACAAGAGACTCTCTTTAGCTTTAAAGATATACACAGAGACTGAAAGTGAAGTGATGGGAAAAGATACTCCATGCAAATGTTAACCAAAGAGAGCAGAGATGGCTATACTTACATCAGACAAAGTAGACTTTAAGTCAAAAAAATGTTATAAGACATAAAGATAATTATATTACATAAAGGGGTTAATTCATCAAGAGGATATAACAACTGTAAATATATATGCACCCCACTTCAGAGCACCGAAATACACGAAGCAAGTATCAACAGAACTGAAGGGAAAAGCAGATAGCACTAACAGGAGACTTCAATGTCCCATTTTTCAACAGTAAATAGATCATCCAGACAAAAATCAATAAGGTAACACAGACTTGAACAACACTATAGATCAAATGGACCTAACAGATATATACATGGAACATTCCATCCAACATCAGCAGAACATACATCCTTCTCAAGCATACACAGAATATTCCCCAGGATAGGTAATATGTTAGGCCACAAAACAAATCTTAAATTCAAGAAGACTGAAATGACATCAAATATGTTTTCTGACAACAATGGTATGAAACTAGAAATCAATACACAACAGGAAAACTGGAAAAATTCACAAATATGTGGAAATTAAACAACATACTCCTGAACAACCAATGGGTCAACAAAGAAATCAAAAGGGAAAATCTATTAATATATATGTCATATTTACAAATGAAGGGAAAATAATCATCTCAAGAAATGCACGAGGGGGGAAAATCAGACGTAAGTACTGTCAGCCCTCTGTATCCATGGGTTCTACATCTGCAGATTCAACCAACTGTGGATCAAAATTATACATTTGTTACTTTATCAATCTGTCTCTTTAACTGATGTGTAATTTCCATAAAGGCTGGAACTTTGTTCTATTCACTGCTACACTCCCAACAGCACCAGACACAAGTACTCAATATATGCTTTGTTGAATAAATACAATGGTTCTACAATTTAGGAGGAAAAATAAGGATTTAATAAAAATATTGAGATAACTACCTAACCATTCTGAAGGTAAGTTATAGCTCTGCCTTCCACTAAACAAGGAAATGAAATTTCAGATGGTGAGAAACTTTAAAAGCCATTTAACATAATGAATTTTGTGTTAAAAGAGAAATAAGAGTCTTTAACACTATAAGGGAAGAAACAAAACTGTCATTGGCAAGTAATATCACCAACACCTACTTAGAAAATACAATTTTATCAATTGAAAAGAGTTTTATAACATTGTCAAATCAACACAATCAATAAAGTTCCTATACACCAAGCTGAACAGTAGCAATAATCTAATGTAAGGAAAAGAGATAACAACAATAAGGTTACTAGAAATAACTTCAATGAGAAATATAATACAAAAATTTCACGAAAAAAAAACAAAAACAAAATCCCAATAGAAAAAAGGAAGAAAAGATAGAAACAAGTAATTCATTTTCTAATAAATTCACAGACAAAATGAATCAGCCTAAAAAAATATGATAAAGTATCCAACATCACCACCTAGCAATTAGGTAAATCAAACAATGAGGTTAAAAATGAAAAATGCTGATAATATTCAGAGTTAGTGGGAATAATGAGACAAAGATTCATGTATAAGAGGAGCCAAGGATGTAAATGGTACAGCATAGATTGAAAGTCAATTTGGGGCAAGCACCATGGCTCGCCCCTGTAATCCTAGCACTTTGGGAGGCCAAAAGTGGGAGGATCACTTGAGGTAGGACTTTGAAACCAGCCTCAGCAACATGGTGAGACTCCGTCTCTGTAAAAACTAGAAAAATTAGCCAGGCATGGTGGTTCATGCCTGTAGTCCCAGCTACTTGGGAGGTTGGGGCAGGAGGATCACCTGAACCCAGGAGTTAGAGGCTGCAATGAGCTATGGTGACACCACTACACTCTAGCCCAGGCAACAGAGTGAGATCCTGTCTCAAATCAAAAAGAAAAGGAAAAGGAAAAAGGAAGGCAATTTTACAGTATCTTTCAAAAATATAAATTATGCACACCAATTAAGCTATGATTTCAATCTAGAAATCTTACAGCAGATGCATAAATATATAAAAGAGGATAAATTCACTATAGCACAAACAACATAAAAGCTGATTGAAGAGAATGTTAAAATAAAGAATGCTCTATCCGGCCAGGCACAGTGGCTCACACCTGTAATCCTAGCGCTCTGGGAGGCCGGAGGCGGGTGAATCATTTGAGCTCAGGAGTTCGAGACCACCCTGAGCAAGAGCGAGACCCCGTCTCTACTAAAAATAGAAAGAAATTACTTGGACAGCAAAAAATATATACAAAAAAAATTAGCTGGGCATGGTGGCGCATGCCTGTAGTCCCAGCTACTCGGGAGGCTGAGGCAGAAGGATTGCTTGAGCCCAGCAGTTTGAGGTTGCTGTGAGCTAGGCTAATGCCACAGCCCTTTAGCCCAGGCAAAAAGTGAGACTCTGTCTCAAAAATAAATAAATAAAAGTCCTACTCCAGTGAAAACACAAATGATAAACTGAAACAGCCTTATTTCTGATAAGGAAAAAGTTTTAGTGGTCTGCACAAAAAATCAAACCAGCTACACTTTCCCTTAAGGCAAAACTTAATTCACACCAAAGCCTTCATTGTTCCATTCTATGAAGGCTGAGAGAGCTGGGGAAGCTGCACAAGAAAAGTTGGTTGATGAGGCTTAAGAAAAGACACCCTCTCCATTAACATAAAAGTGCAGGGTGAAGCAGCAGGTAAGTGTTGGTGTAGAAGCTGCAGCAAGTTATCCAGAAGATCCGGCTTTGACCATTAATGAAAATGGCTGCACTTAGGTAACAGATTTTCAGTGCAGACTAAACAGTCTTCTATTGGAAGAAGATGCCATCTAGTACTTTCACAGATAGAGAGAAGTCAATGTTTGGCTTCAAAGCATCAAAGGACACAGGCTGACTATCCTGTCAGGAGCTAATGCAGCTGGTGAATTCTAAGTTGAAGCCTGTGTTACAAAAATGAAATAACAAAGCCCGATGACAGCACATCTGTTTACAGCATGGTTTACTGAATATTTTAAGCCCACTGTTGACACATACTGCTCAGAAAAGGAGTCCTGTAAAAAAATATTAATGCTCATTGAAAATGCACCTAGTCACCCAAGAGCTCTAAAGGAGAAGTACAAGATTAATATTGTTTTCATGTCTGCTAACACAACATCCATTCTATAGCCCATGGATCAAGGAGTAATTTTAACTTTCAAGTTTTATTATTTAGGAAATATGTTTTTTAAGGCCATAGCTGCGGTAGATAGTGATTCCTATGATGGATCTGTGTAATGTGAAACTGAAAACCTTCTGGAATGGATTCACCATTCTAGATGCCATTAAGAACATTCATGGGGCTGGGCACGGTGGTTCACGCTTGTAATCCTAGCACTCTCAAAGGCAGAGGCGGGTGGATCGTTTGAGCTCAGGAGTTCAAGAGCAGCCTGAGCAAGAGCAAGACCCCGTCTCTACTAAAAATAGAAAGAAATTAGCTAGACAACTAAAAATATATAGAAATTAGCCGGGCACAGTGGAGCATGCCTGTAGTCCCAGCTACTCAGGAGGCTGAGGCAGGAGGATCGCTTGAGCCCAGGAGTTTGAGGTTGCTGTGAGCTAGGCTGACAGCACGGCACTCTAGCCCAGGCAACAGAATGAGACTCTGTCTCAAAAAAAAACCATTCATGGGGGTCAGGGATGGGTAAATTCACACCTAACAGGTACAATGCACACTATCTGAGGGATGGGCACACATAACTTTGACTGAAATGGTACAAAAGCAATTTATGTAACCAAAACACTTGTATAACCATAATATTGTGAAATTTAAAGAGATATCTATTAAAACACATGGTATGCTCCAAGAAAAAACAAAACAAAACAACAAATAAATAAATAAATATCTACTTGTTTTCCTTAAAGGAAAAAAAAACCAACATTCATGGTTCATGGAAGGAGGTCAAATTATCAACATTAACAGGAGTTTGGAGGAAGTTGATTCTAACCCTCACTGATGACTCTGAGGGGTTCAAGATTTCAGTGGAGGATGGCACTGCAGATGTGGTAGAAACACCAGGAGAACTAGAAGTAGAGCCTGAAAATGTGAGGGAACTGCTACAATCTCATGAAAAAATTTGAACGGATAAAGAGTTGTTTTTTATGGATGCACAAAAAAAGTGGTTTCTTGCGATGGAATCCACTCCTGGACAAGATGCCATGAACATTGTTGAAATGACAACAAAGGATTCAGAATATTCCATAAACTTAGTTGACAAACCAGTGGGCAGGGTTTGAGAGAATCCAATTTTGAAAGAAGTTCTATTGTGAGTAAAATGCTATCAAACAGTATCACATGCTACAAAGTAATCTTTCATGAAAGAAGAGTCACTTCATCATCGTATTTTAAGAAACTGCCAAAGCCAATTTCTTCATGGGAAGCTGGATGTCTGGTCTGGGACATCATAGAGGAGGAATTCATTCGTTGGGTAACAAGTTGAACAAGTCCTGCTAATATCAAGATCCTATGATACTATGTTTTTGTTTTGTTTTTTTAATTTATTTATTTTTTTTATTTCAGCATATTATGGGGATACAAATATTACGGTTATGTATATTGCCCACGTCCCCACCTATGATACTATGTTAAATATTATGATCAAGTAGTATTTTGATTATTTGAATCTTGATAGTATCTAAATTCTATGACACTATGTCAAATATTATGATCAGGTAGTAAAGTAGTTTTTAAAAACTTTTTATTACGGAACTTAAAAATGTATAAAAGTACATTTTTTAAATATAGGAGGAGAAGGGAGGGAAGGGAAGATAAATGAAAGGAAACATGACTGACGGGCCATAAGTGGGTAACTGTTGAAACTGGGTGGTGGTAACATGGGGGTTTCAATATAAGTCTCTACTTTTATACAAGAGAGAAAACAACCCAATTAAAAATGGGAAAGGACTTGGATAGACAGTTCTCACAGGAAGACATATAAATGCTCAATAGGTTTATGAAAAAATGCTTAATATCACTAATCATCAGAGAAAAGCAAATTAAAATCACAATGAGATATCAACTCATACCAGTTAGAATGGCTATTATCAAAAAGGCCAGCAAGGTGTGGTGTCCCCTGCCTGTAATCCCAGCACTTTGGGTAAGCTGAGGCAGGAGGATCTCTTGAGGCTAGGAGTTCAAGATCAGCTTGGGCAACATAGAGAAACCCTGTCTCTACCAAAAACAACCAAAAAAATTAGCCAAGCATAGTGGTGTGCACCTATAGTCCTAGCTACTGAGGCAGGAGGATCACTTGATGAGTCTAGGAGTTGGCGGCTGCAGTGAGCGCCACTGCACTCCAGCCTGGGTGGTAGAGACCCTGTCTGGGGGGAAAAAAAGTAAAAGACAATAAGTGTTAGCAAAAATGTGGAGAAAAGAGAACTACTGTATATTGTTGGTGGGAATCTAAATTAGTATAGCCATTATGGAGCACAGTATGGAGGCTTCTCAAAAAACTAAAAAATGAATTACCATATTATCTAGCAATCCCACAACGGCTAAATACCAAAAAGAATTAAAGTTAATATGTCAGAGATATCTGCACTTCCATGTTCATTGCAGCATTACTCATAATAACCACCCAAGCATGCATCAACAGTTGAATTGATAAAGGAAATGTGGTATACACACTGGAATACTATTTAGCCGTTAAAACGATGGAAATTCTGTCATTTGCAACAACATGGATAAACCTGGAAGATATTATGGTAGGTGAAATAAGCCAGGCACAGAAGACAAATATTGCATGATCTCACACATATGAGGAATCTAAAAAAGTTAAACTTACAGAAGTAGAGTGGTGGTTACCAGAAGCTGGCAAGAGAGAAGGCCTGGGCAGATGAAGAGACATTGAACAAAGGGTACAAAGAAAGTTTCATAATACCTATTACAATTTAAATTTTAAAAAAAAAAGAAAGAAACAAAGACAGTTTCAGTTAGACAGGAGAAATAAGTGTTTTTTTGTTTGTTTGTTTGTTTATTTGTTTGTTTGTTTTTTTGAGACAGGGTCTCACTCTGTTGTTCGGGCTAGAGTGCCGTGGCTTCAGCCTAGCTCACAGCAACCTCAAACTCCTGG
>VBSM01000865.1:4377222-4387753 GCA_008086735.1 Cheirogaleus medius | reverse complement strand
CTGCCTCGGCCTCCCAGAGTGCTAGGATTACAGGCGTGAGCCACCAAGCCTGGCAGCTAAAAGTTTTTTTAAAACCACCTTTTTGAAACCTCAAAACAAACATCTACAATTATGTAAATTACCCCTCCCACTCAATAAACAATTCTATTTCTCCTTCTCCTACCGGGAGGCAGAGAGGGAAAGAGAGAAGAAGGAAGGAAGGGAGGAAGGAAAGGAGGAAGGGAGGGAAGGAGGGAGGGAAAGGAAGGGAAAGTAGGTAGGGAGGGAAGAAAGAAGGGCGATGTAACTGCAGTCTACTTCTGTTGTTCTAATAAACTAGCTTAAATGATGATTCAGCGGTGGTCTTGGGTTACCAGAGAACTCCTATGTGTCAATAAACAAACGTTTTAAAGACTTTCAATACAGGGGGTGGTAAACAGGGTCAAGTTCTCACTTTCTTCCCACAGAGGCCAGGTCAAGAAATCACTTTTTTTCAGATCTGCTTTATCCTATAAAACCTTATGAACTCAGAACTCTGATTATAAATCATCACCTTCCACTTAACATCCTCCAAATCTACAGTGATCTAGGAATCCCACTAAAATTCAAGACAATAAAAATTTTAAAAGTTAAGGTCTTGGCCAGCCCAATCCCAGGATTTTTATCATTTAATTTACAAAAGTCATTTAGAAAAATGTATATGAAACACAAAGACTGTGAAAATTACTCAATAAGATTTAATAAAAATACTATATTTGGAAAAATCATTATTTCTATTATCAATTAATAGACTTCCTTCACCTAATCATTTTTGGTTTTGTGCCCTTCCGCCGGAGCACAAATTAAGATGTTGCATATTGGGCTATTCTGTACACCAGAATCTTGTCAGCAGTAAGATTAATCAAGTACTATTAGCTTTAATTAACTCATGACTTCTCCTCAGCCACTCCATGGCTCCCTTGCTTCCCCCACAACTTCCCCTAAAATCCTAAACATCACCTACAAAACAAACTCCAGACATTAACGGGCAGGCACAGTGAAGTCAAGTACTTTGTGGAAGCATGGGGCTGCTATTGTTCAGCAGCTTCCAAGATAAACATTAAGGGAGAAAAGGCAAGGAGAGTTAAAGAAAACTAGGGTATGAGCGACAGTAATAAAGAAATAGAAACATTCTATGTAGCATGTTAATCTGTGGCTCTCGAAATGTTCAGGCATTTTTCATTAAGGCTATGAAATAAATTAACTTCTCAGTATTTTCTTGATGAAAAGAAGAAGATTCATTACTAGTCCTAGATTATTACAAAAACAGAACAATACCATGATTAAAACTTTGTTCCTCGTCCCAGTACCATGTTCTACTAATGACATAGAGGATAGTAATGAACCAAAAAAAGGACATTAAATCAAATATTTTGACTTTCCAAAGAGGAAAAAATTCTAATGCTTTGTTATTTTAATCTACATATATTTTTCTTCTACAAAGAATTAAACTATAAATGGACTAAAAGAAATAAGGCCCACCTTCATGGGCCAAACCAATGGATGCCTTCCATGTATATTAATTTATGACTTTACCTGTAACCCCTGTCTCCCTGAAATATATAAAACCAACTGTAACCCAACCACAGCGAGTCCACTTGCTCAAGGTTTATTGGGCGTGGCTCTAGGTCACGGTCCTTAAGTCTGGCTCAGAATAAATCTCCTTAAATTATTTTTTTAAAAAAAGAAAGAAAGAAACAAGGCAACTTCACTACACAAAAGGTAATTTTCTATATAATCAAATGAGGCAAAATACTTAGAGCAAACATCTTAAAATATATGTCATATAATGAGCTTAAATCAATACTACAAAAAAACTAAGAAGGCCTCCCTCCCCAATAAACTACAGACAAAACATGATTGGGTAATTTATAAGAAATGTAAGCAGTGAAACTTAAAAGTATTCACTAGTCTTACTAATCAAGAAAGTAAAAATTTGAAACTAAAGTACTATTTTTCAATTTTTAAGCTAAAGAGTAAGATCAAGATTTTAATATGCCATACATGATGAAGATTTTATGAAACTGGTCCTATCTATCACACATTGCTACAACATTACATATTGATGCAGCCATTTTGATGGAGCATTTCAAATTTTTAATAAACATAACAGTTCTTAACATCGTTTAAAAGTGATGAGACTGGGCTGTGAAAAAAAAATTAAGAGTTCATATTTAATAAGAACTTAGTAACAGGCACTGTTCTAACAGCTTCCTTAACACATATACCCTATTTAATTCTCCCAATAACCCTGTGACAGGAATATTATTATCATCTCTATTTTATAGGTGAGTAAAGAGATTCAGAGAGATTAAATAACTTATACAAAGTCCAACAACTAGAAAATGATAGAGTCAGAATCTCACACCAAGCAAATGGATGCTGGAGCCCATATGCCTCTGGATAGCTATCAAGAATGATAAAAATGCTTCTTTCTTTTAACCTAGTGATCCTGCCTATGGAAATGTGTCCTATAAAAATAACTCAAAATATGAAAAGGACTTTATCTACAAAGATGTTAGCCAGAGCATTAAAATGGTAGCAAAAGGGGATGGGCGAAGGAGGAGAGGGCGAGGGAGGTTGGTTACATAAGCCAGGGGGCGGTTACTCAGTTTGCTCAATGGAAAATTAAGCACCTTCAAAAATGTTAGGAAGATGAACAACATGGAAATCTTCTTTTACACGTTAAATGGGAAAGTTGACCACAAATGTCTATATATACCATGATTAATACCATGAAAACAAAGTATGTATATGAAAAAAGTTTGAGAAAAGATATCAAAATAATCATGTCTATATTAGAGTTGTGTGGAAAGTTATTTCTACTTACTTCTGTGTTCCAAATTTTCTGTAATAAAGATATAATTTTCAATAAAATGTAACTTATTGAAGTAATAGATTTGCACAATTAGAAATCCACAGGTTATGTGACCATAGCAGAAGAAATTCAGGCTCAAACTGAAAAGAATGATGTTTTGACCTATTTATACTTCAAAATTTCTAGAAAATAATTTTATATAATATAATCCCAAATCATGTTCATTTTAAACTAAACTTAAATTCTGTTTTAACCAAAGCTCAAATTAATCCCAATCTATCACCAGTATTATCCCAAAGACCTTGAGAGAAAATGCCTACATCTGAGAGTAGCCTCTCAATAACACAGGTAACTAAAACATTATCATGAACTGGGTTAGGGTCAGTAAATACTAGGGCTGAGAAGTATAATGATATAGACATTTCATGTGAAATTCTGGCAGCAAGGAGAACCCAAAAATAATTTCTTAAACTCAAAAATCATCATTAAGTTCTTTACCCAGCCCTGTTTCCCAATGCCAGCACTAGGAAAGTAACAGGACTCGCAATACGCCGATCACCAACATCAACCACTGCAGCGCTTCCACAGCCTAGCCACTTCTAACTGAACCGTCCTCCCTCCCCAGGAAGAATGAAACGAAAGATAAAGGGGCTCAATAGAAAGCAGGGTTAACTGGAGGAGCAAAGGGTCACCCAGGAGGCTCATAGTGGGCTACATGGTTAAAAGGAAGGAAAATTAAGAAAGAAATGAAAAAAATAAAATAAAAATAAATAAAAAATTTAAAAAAGAGAGAGAAATGAGGCCAGCAATAGAGAGAATAATTTGATAAAATTTACTTTGAGGGGAAAAAAATCTACACTTTGGTTCACTCCTATGCTTCATCACCCTTTAAAAAAAACAAACCCACAAAAACATAAATCTAAGGATATCAAAAACTTTGCACTCTCTGGCTACTGGGGACACAATGTTGAAAAACCACAGTAACCGAGTTCAAGAAGCTCATTGTCTGATCTATCATCTTTCTCAGCTGTGTCTTGACTTGCAAAAGTCTTGAACCTTAGAACAACAGTTCTCATAGTCTTAATACTGCAACACAAGGTTTGTCACAAGTACTTTCTTACTAATTATATGTGAAGTACTAAAGTTTGTGAAAACTTACTTAAATGTAAATTAGGGCAGTTCAAAGTTGTCCCGATAAAAACCTCACTCCTACTCCCACTTCAACATGCTTTCTTGGGAATCCTTTCTTGGGTACAATCATAAGATACATTTCTGAAATGCACATCACTCAGTCTTCTGAAATTTGCTAATGTCCATCAGAGAGTACCTTCCCTTAAACATCATCTGTCAAATGTCTTTCTAGAAGAAAAAAGTACTGGTTCTGTCTTTACCCCCACAACTGTTTCTTTCAAGGATGCAGCTTTCGGGAGAAACAAAACCTCCAACTCCTTCTGCATCCAAGATAGTTTCCTTCACGGGGTAGTTTATTTTTAGAGTGAATTTCTTATTCTGGAGACTATGAACCTTACAAGCCTCTGGATATGTTTCAGGGGGGTCACTGAACCCCCCCCTTAAATTATACAAAATTTGTATATATTTATATTCAAGTACGCATTCTTCTGTGGGAAGAGATGATATACCAAAGAAATCTGCAACCCCAAAGAGTTAAGAACCACCCAAAATTAAACTGAACTCCCACCACAATGATTCTTAGTATGTAATCCTAATAAAATTAACAAATAAAGTTCTTAACTATATGTCAGACATCACTCTAAGCATTTTGCACATTCACTTATTTAATTCTCCAATAACCCTATGAAATGGTGCCATTGTTATTCCACTTAGCAGATGAAGCAACTGAAGCACAAAGTCACTTGCTGAAAGGTCTGTCTGAAAACTGCAAAATTTCACAAAATGAAATATGGCAGTTTGCTTGTGCACACATTTCCTACTTCTCTTAGCTACTGTGTCTTTCTGTTTAACCCTCACCTGAGTCAAAGAGAAAATTAAATGATTTTGTTGTCAAAGGCTCATCTCTGCTAGGCTGCCAATTACACGTATATAGACCACTAAAGAAAGGCCATAAGTACCATAAGTGTTGAAAATGGAACTTGAAAGATATTTTGTCCCTGGATAAAACTTGATTTGGGCTTTTTAAGCTAAACCTCTATCTGATCAGTTAAAAGATACCTGTATCTCATATGTAGAAAATCCTATAGAACCTATTAAAACTACCACTAATAATCGAGTTTAGCAAGACAACAAAATACCAATGTATAAACATTAATTTTTCTAGATATTAGCAACAATTTATAAATGAAATTAAGAAAGCAATTACATTTACAACAGTATCAAAAAGAATTAAGTACTTAGGAATAACTTAAACCAAAAAAAGTAGAAGATCTGTACACTCAAAGTTATAAAATACTGCTAACAGAAATTAAAAGCATAAATTACCTCATTTGATACTTAATAGACACATGCAGTACAATCATTAGTTACAGTTTTACAGTTGTTGCCAAGGTTATTTTGCTAACACAAATACAATGTTACTCCTCTGTTTAACATCTTCAATGGCTCCTTATTGTCTACAGTAAAAACTCAAAATTCCCAGTTTACTTTCCCTTCCTCATTTCCTCCCATACTGGACTGCAGTTTCTTAAAAAGCAAAGGTCCCAAACACACCTAGATTCAAATTGTTACTCAAAAACTTGCCAACTATGTGACCTTCCTGAAGTTTCACTCCTTCATCTGTAAAACTAGAACTAATCATTCTACCACATGATTATTAAGTATTAATATCAAACAAGGTAACTTTCGGTAAGCACTAGAAGTGCCTAACACATAATGGCCAAGTCCTAGTTCCTCCCTCCCCATTCTCTTCAGTAAAGTTTGCTTTCATTCTTCAAGACTCAACAGAGGATGTTTTCTTTCTTCAATTCCCCTGCAATAACTTCTTCCTTCTCTAAGGTTCCTCACACTTTGCACAACCTTCTATTGTAGAATGTGTCAGTTTGCACTGAATTATGAAAAATTGACGGTAGGAATCTTGTCTTATTTTGGTCTCCCTAGTGTACAGCATATAGATGGTAAGTATTTGATTTTGCCTAACATCTTCCTTGGGTGATTAACAGAACACAAATAGGAAAAGTAAATCTGAGAATAAAACATATGCTGTAGAAACATACTTAAAAAAAAAACAACAGGTTTTAATTACCTATAATCTAACACCCAATCCAACTCCTAATGAACACACAGCATGAGCAAGAAATAAACCCTTGTTGACTGAAGTCACTAAGAACTGGGACTCTCTGTTACCAGAGCATATTCTAGATATTCTGTCATGCTCATAAAAGGAGTTTAGTTTTTCTCTACACTCCCTTGCAATCTCCAGTGTCAAGAATATTCTGCAAAGTGGGAACTCAGGTTTATTAGCAAATTTCTTAAATATGGAATGAATGTGGGATATTTTTAAAGAGAAGATAATAGTCAAAGGGTAGCAGAATACTTTCAATGAAAAGATTGTAAAAACTGAAGAACCTACACATAAAAAAAGGTACATTAGTATATAAATGGGAACATGCTTTTACTCCCCCCTTTACCCGAAATAAATACTTCTACTACTTCCACACCATGCTAAGGTCAAAAACTGGGGGCTCAGGATTCAACAAAGCATTGCAAGCAGTTACTACCAAGTGGACCTCAATACGAAATCATCTGCCATCCCAAGTGGTTCAATATCATTATTCTCACACATGAGAAAATTAGGCCTATGGTGATAAACCAAATGCTCAAAGTGATAGAGACTCCTGGCTGCTTCTGTAATACCCATTCCCATCATTGGCAACCTATGCTAGGTAACAACGCACTCAGCTAAAGGACTGCATTCCCAGCCTCCTTTGCAGCTACAAATGGCCATGTGAACTTTGTGACTAAGTTCCAGCCAATTACACATAAGCTGAAACATACAGTACTTCTTAGAAGGGTGTCTGAAAGGGAAAGACTGTGCCCTTGGACTCCTTTCTCCATTTTGTTTCATAGAACATGGATGTAATGTGATTGGGCCTCTAGGGGCGAAACTGATGGCGAAGGCCATACCCTGGAAATGTCTGAGCAACAAGATGAAAGGAGAGAGCCCCTGATGACCTACCTACTTTGCAGTGCAGAAGCACCACACCAGCACTAGTGCCTAGCCTCCAGACTTTGATGTGAAAGAGAAATATACACTCCTGTTCAAGTCACTATTATTCTGGGGTTTTCAATCACACAAACCTAATCCTTACTAATATATCCAGCTGTTAGGATTTGGCCCAGAAACAGAAATCAGGTCTTCTGACAGAGTCCATGATGCCCAAATATATGATATTTCCGTATAAGTTAAAAAAAAAAGTAAAATTATACCTGTTTTAGGGTTACTATATACAATTCTCTTATCTTTCCATTATATATTATCTAATTATAGTCCAGTCTATAGTGTGACAACTGCATTTTTAAATACAATTTTAACTCCCAAATAATAAAACTCCATCTCTATTTTAAAATACCTTAGGGAAATAAGGGGCAAGACTAAGGTGAAGCCTCATTTAACTACCTCAGTAAAAGAAGGTGGAAAACAATAATGACTTTTATCATTTGTATCCCAAATACTTCTTGTTCTTAAGAGTCCTTTTATTCACAAAACCATCTGCTTCCTTTATATACTGCTATACAACAAAGCAGATTAAAACAACCATCATTTAATTTATTCATGATTTTCCAACCGGGGCTGGGCTCAGCTGGGTGGTTCTTCTACTGGTCTTACTGGTGATCACTTATGGCTGTATTCAACAGGCAAGTCAACTAGGGGCTAAACTCAGCTGGGACACTGGAATGGTTAGGCCTCTTTCCATGTACTCTTGGAATCCCTCCCTCTCCACATGGTCTCTCCAGCAAGTTATGACCTAGCTTCTTGCACAACAGCAACTCAGGGCTCCCACAAGTACAAAAGTAGAAGCTGCCTGGCTCTCTTAAGGCTTACTCCCAAAACTAACAGAGCATCTTTTTTGTTACAGTCTACTGGTTAAAGTGAGTCAAAAGACTAGCCAAGGCCGGGCGTGGTGGCTCACGTCGGTAATCCTAGCACTCTGGGAGGCCAAGGTGGGTGGATTGCTTGAGGTCAGGAGTTCGAAACCAGCCTGAGCAAGAGCGAGATCCCGTCTCTACTAAAAATAGAAGGAAATTAACTGGTCAACTAAAAATATAATAGAAAAAATTAGCCAGGCATGGTGGCGCATGCCTGTAGTCCCAGCTACTCAGGAGGCTGAGGCAGGAGGATCGCTTGAGCCCAGGAGTTTGAGGTTGCTGTGAGCTAGGCTGACACCACGGCACTCTAACCTGGGCAAAGAGTGAGACTTTGTCTCAAAAAAAAAGAAAAAAAAAGACTAGCCAAGATACAAGAGGAGGAAACTTTACAATAGCATTGAATATTGGTAGGCATGGTTCACTGGAGGTCACCAATAGATAAGACTATCATCTCCTCCTTTATTTATTATACAGATAACAGCTTGATGTATGACCTCTAGGATGCTATAATCTCTTTGGGGCTCAGCTGTCTGTAAAAGAGTTAGACTAAATGTTCCTGGAATTTTCATCTAGTTTTAATATTCTGTGGCCCTGTAAGTACATAAGTCTCATATGAGAAAAACTGGGCCATACTAACCAAATGATTCAACTATGGTAGAACAATCCAATTATGAAAGCTTTAATATAAAGAATAAGGTTTTGTTTCAGTTTTTTATTTTATATGCAACCAGGCACTTACTCCAAGCATGCGGTTTATGTCATTACACCCCCAAAATCAGGAAATCAAGGAACTTTTTTGGTGGGGGATGTTGGGGTTTTTTTGGCTGGACTCCACTAAAGATGGAATTAAGAACAAAACCCACAGACTTCATTGTGACCATCAATTATGTTTCTTCTAATAAAAATGGATTACAATAGGTATAAAAATTAAAAGTGTCCAAGTATAAGACATAAGAAATCATTTTAAAACCACGCAGTAAGTCCCATTTAGAAAGGCCTAATAATAAAACCCCTGGTCAGCAGAGTGAAAATATTTTTTAAAATCCACAATCACAACATTTACGGGCTTGGGTAATGAAAAAAATTTAAATCATTTTGTAATAACATTACTACATATACAGCTTCTAGGGAATTGCTTTGGTTGTTTTTCATGTGTTACTCATAATGAAAAACATTCTATAGAGATTTCTGCTGACCTAGCTTTTTTATCTTTTTTCTTTTTCTCTTTATTAGGGACATCTGCACAGAAAGGGAATCTTTGCCCTCTACCCCCAGTAACTACTACATTATTTTATGTCATGGCATTTTTACATTGAGTTTGGCATCTCATCCCTTCTGTCACTAATGGCCCCATGATAACAGGCAACCACTTGACTGATAATTGATGATTAGGTGGCAATGACAATAATAGTAAATCCTTACAATAGCACTTCTTAATAGCACTAAATTTGTGCCAGACACTATTCTAAATTCTACACATATATCCTTGTATCATTAAACTCTCTCTATAAATGAGGCAACCAAAACGCAAAAAAAAATTTATGTAACTTACCCAAGGTCAAACAACTACTAAGTAGTGGAACCTGGATTTGAATCAAGATAGTCTTGGTTCCAGAGTCCATGATTGCCCCAGAACTTGGTTTTCTCATTTGTCAAACAATATGCTATTATAGTTTTAATTATTAGCTTTTTAAAAAATGCACAGATGCACATTTGAAGTATTAATATTTATTATGTATCCTTCCAAATCTTTCTCGATGCACAAAATATACACATACTTTCGGTTTGTGTACTTTTTACAAAATTAAGTTAGTACTAAACTTACTGCTTTACAACTTTTGGAAAGTTTTCCTCAAGTAAGCAATGTATCATAAACATTCTCCCACTTCAGTACCCACAGATCTACCTCTCTGTCTTGATTAAAAACTGCATGGTAGTCCAGTGATGGGTATTTTGTTACTGTCAACTTTTCTCTATGAGTAATGCTGCTGCCATGAGTATGTTTGTATGTACATATTGCCCATTTGTACTGAGAATATACTCTGATTTCCTTTCTTACTCTTCTGTGCATTGTTGGTCCCCCATCTCCTAAGGGTAACACAGCATCCTTGTCCTTTACTATCTCCCACACTCCATATTCTCAGTGATTACAAATAAATTACATCTTTAATAACTTACCCTAGTCTATTCCTCAACCCCAATCCTACATTCCCACATGTTCCCTGGCATTCAGTCTATCTCCTGGACATCTATGACAGAAACTTCAAGATTCCTCCTCCACAGTGGCTGGGATCTCTCTTCCATGTCATCCACACTACCAACAATCTACCCTTTTCCTTCACCACCTCACACTACCACTACTGCCACAGCCTATTATCTCTGCCTCCAGCTAACTCTTCTCTCCGTATTATTACCAGGGTGGTTTTTCTAAAATAATCATAATCAAATCGCCAAGTATTTGAGTGCCTACATTCAACTGCATAAAATGCTACACAAAATATAAAATAATTTAATAAGGTTCCTGTCCTCAAGAAGACTGTAAGTATCTACTTTTAAAACCTTAATTTAAAAAATAAAATAGGACCGGGCGCGGTGGCTCACGCCTGTAATCCTAGCTCTCTGGGAGGCCGAGGT
>VBSM01000865.1:4302159-4313945 GCA_008086735.1 Cheirogaleus medius | reverse complement strand
AAAAAATTCGGGAACATCCAACATCCCCCCCCAGAGGTTAACTTTCCCCTCGTCTTCTGCCCTCTTCTTCTCTTCCTCAAGCAATCTTTTTTTAATTTTCTTTTTTTGACTAAAGGGGATACGGAGGGAGGGAGGGACCGAGGGACTGACTGACACCCCTCAAGCAGTCTTACACAGTGAATGGCAAAGCCTCGAAACTATGGTCTCAGAATTTGGAACGTCACTGCAGTGGATTCTGTCTCTTTTCTATTCTTCCCCTTCCTGCAAGAACATGCTTTTAATACTCGTTGATGAGTCATTTGAAAAACTGCTCCTCCTGTTTGACAGCTGTCAAAGTGAGCATTTGATTGGGCCTCAGTTGTTCTGGGGTGACAGAGAACGACACGAAGATAAGGGAGCTGTCTCCACCTTCCATGCGCTCCAGTCCCACCCTGCCCCCCCCTTTTTAACTCCACTTTGCTCTTGGCTCTGCCTGCCCCTGGCCCCGGCCGTGGCCCCCCAGTCTCCCCTGCAACGTTCCAAGTTGTTCTTTATTCAGCTGGGACCCAAGGATCTCACTCCAGAGAAAGCAGATCGTTGCTGGCTCCTCTGAGTCGCGGGGTGCCAAGTCCTGCGAGGCCGTGCGAGGAGTCCCGGCACAATGGCCCTTTATACCTCTCTGTGTGCTCTTTCCTGGCCCCAGCTGCCCCCATGCCCTGGTTTTCCTTAGTCTTTTCTTCAGTATTTTTTTTCCAGTTGACTTGGTTATTACAGTACATGGACCTGGGAGGACAGGCTCTGGAGGCCGGGCCTGGTGCATGGATTCTGAGAGCAAGTGTGACTCCCTGGCCCCACCACGACGTCACCAAGAGGTGATGGGTCACATTCCTGCAGGGAGGGCCCTGCACTCACTCTGCTTTCGTGGTAAGGGACAGACGCAGGGCCTGCCTCCTGATAGCTGGCTTCCCTGTCAGGGTGCTGGCCCCTGCCAGCCTCGGACATTTCTACAAACAGCACCGAGTACTGAGCGGCGGGGGTGAGGCCGTCATTCTCAACTCCAGCTTAGGCATGAAGTATAATAAATAAGACTGACGCATGCAAAAAAGAAAACTGCTGCAATTAAAGGAAAGGGGTTGATGTTGGAGTGGATGAAAGCAGAGCTGCCAAGATCAGGGACTCGGGGGGTTTCCATCCGTGGGTAGGATCACGGTGCTGCCACGTGTCACCGCCGTGTCCCGGCCAGCGAGAGCCTCGCCTGGAAGGCCGGACGGACGCCAGCCGGCTTTCCCCTCACAGATCTGACTTCCTCCTTCGCTCTTGTTCACGAGGGGTTACTAGAACTTTCAAGAACTGTAAAACGTAATGTTGACATGAAACATCTGCTTTCAATTTTTAGAAAATTTTAAATTAAACTCTTTAAATGTGTGATCAGATAACTGGACTTTCATTTTTAAGGTTCCGGATTTCATGGGGACAATACAGAAGTCAGTATGGACCATGAAGATTGGCCAGAACCAGGACGGCGGAATTCGCTGCCACCGTGGTCGCCCCCTCATTTGCATACGCCGCGGCGCGCATGTGCAGTGTGTCGCACGAGGGCTGGGCGCGGGGGACCGATGGAGACTGCAGTCGACAGCATTAGAAGGTGGAGGGTGACTGGGAGCTCACTTCAGGTGTGACGCTGCTGCTGAAAGCTCCTCCAGAGTGTTAGACACAACTGAAAAGACACCACTGCCACTGCCACTCACTGCAGGACTAGAAAGGCGAGTCTCACCCAGGTTTAGGAGGTGGTCACTGCTGGGATGCCTGGGCTGCTACTGGGGGGTTGATACTGGCAAGTGCTGCGCCATGTTGCATATTAAAATATTTAAATACATTTCTGCCAGTCGTTACATGGATGCAGCTCCACCTGCCCCCACCCCCCAAAATCTGCTCTGGCCCCTCTCTAGGCATCTCCTGGAGCTTCCTAAGCTGAAAGGCTAAGTCTGGCATCGCTGGGGTGCAGGACCCTGTTTCAGAGTTACAGCGAGTATCCCTTGTTAAACATTTTGAATATTACCCCTGCTTGTACTGAGGACTATAATATGTGTTGGCAGAGC
Source organism: Cheirogaleus medius (assembly GCA_008086735.1). Taxonomy (NCBI): domain Eukaryota; kingdom Metazoa; phylum Chordata; class Mammalia; order Primates; family Cheirogaleidae; genus Cheirogaleus; species Cheirogaleus medius. The sequence goes on along the minus strand of VBSM01000865.1, from coordinate 4,311,867 downwards.
TATTTGGAAGGAGCCTTGCTGTGGCAGTGCTCGAAGGGTGGATCCATTGAATCTGAGAGCGAGTTCTGGTGCATGGCAGGGGGAGGGCCCATGGCATTAAACCCATTCCTAGACATTGAAATTTGATTTATTAACACTGGCAACAGTTACAGGCCATCTTGCCAACAAAGTTTCTAAAATTGAAATCACATGAAACTTTCCTAGTTTCTGCTAGTGCCACATACGCCCTTTTCTTTCTAAAGCAGCAAATTCACTTAAAAATAATTAAGAAAAGATTGATGGGATTTTGGAATTGTAATGAAAAATATGATCTCATTAGTAAGTCATGAGTCAGGGCCAGGCACTCTGTCAGATGTATGCACTTCTGCATAATTAGAAGAAGCTGATGCAAGGAGAGCTAATAATGGCATGCATTTAAAAATTAAAATGGTTTCCCTTTATACTTTTTTGGCTGTGCTGAAATTCTCCCTTTTGCAAAGATTCAGAAAGAGATCTCTTTCAAAAGAACCCTATCAAATGCAACTGAGTTGATGAAAAAGAAAATGGTGATAAAAAGAATTGAAAAGACTAAATGGATTTCCACTAAATCCATTGTGAATTCTCACTTAGGCTATAGTCTGGTGTGAGAACTGTTCTCATTCACTTATCTTTTTATTTTTAAGACAGGGTCTTGCTCTGTCACCTGGGCGTCATTATAGCTCACTGCAACCTCCAACTCCTGAGCTCAGTGATCCTCCTGCCTCAGCCTCCTGAGTAGCTGGGACTACAGGTGCATGCTACTGTACCCAGCTAATTTTTGTATTTTTTATAGAGAAAAGGTCTTGTTATGTTGCTTAGTCTTGTCTTGAACTCCTGGCCTCAAGTGATCCTCTTGCCTCAGCCTCCGAAAGTGCTGGGATTACAGGCCTGAGCCACCTTGCTTGGCCTCATGCACTTATCTTCAAGAGGAGAAATAACATACCTGAAGTGAGCATATTTTGAAAAGAGCTACTAGATCAATCATGTAAATTCCATATAACCCCTGATTTAAACCACAGAATAAAAATTTTAAAATACTCTACAGAAGAGGCATACAAGCTTTTAAAAAGCTATGATGAGTTGGGGTGAGACAAACTGGACACCCCCCTTACCTCTGCCACTCCAGCTGGGTGACCCTCGGCTGACTTCACTTGCCTCTCTATTTACTCATTTGTAAAATGGGGATAAGGAACTGACCTCTCGGGTTTATTGCAAGAGTGAAATGACATAACATTTAAAGAGCAGGGATTCATTAAAAAGTATTTATCTTTTCCCTTTTCCTTAGGTACCTTACTTTGTTGACATTTGAAAGTGGAACATTTCCCCTCCCTCAATCCAGAAGAAACATTTGTTGAAAGTCTGTAATGTGCAAGATGTAGCAGAAGGTACAAAGATGAGGAAGACGTCTTTGAAGAAATTTATAAATTTGGTGCAGAGGAGGGGGAAGGAGATGGACAAGGGTGCCTCATTTATATACAACTCAGAATGGGCTCGACGCCACAGAAGTCCAAAAACACTGTTGGGAAGTTGCCAAGAGGAAGAATGCATGGGGATGCTCGGCCCGTAGGCACTGCTATGCCCATGGTGAAAATGTGGAACTACTACTGCCCTGAGCCTCCGACTGCTCCATGCCACTGTGGCCCCCTCCCCTGGAACCCACAGGCCTCCCCCAGTCCCAAAACAATGGGTTAACCCCTACCATGGCAGAGACCCTGGAGGCCTCCTCTACCTACAGCCAGAGTTGTTCTGGTTAGCTGGTACCTATGGTGTGTCAGTGGTAAAATATTTTCAATATCACCCCTGGCTGTGTGTGAGGGACAGGGGCTCTGTACGCTTGCTGGTGTATGAAGATGAAGTGAACCTAACAAAAGATGGGGTTTTGACGAGTAGAAATGAGAGAAGGTGTTCCAGGGAGGAGGAATAGTATGCACAAAAACAAAATAAGAAACTGATTCTTGAACAGTAAGTGGGAACTCTGCATATAGTAGAAGGTCTTGACCATTAAGTGAGGAGATTTAACTTTATTTGGTTGGGAGTTACCGAAGATTTTGGAGCAGGTAAATTATGGAAGATTCATTTTGAAGTCATGAATAAGAAATGACATGGAAGGCCGGGCACGGTGCTTCACGCCTGTAATCCTAGCACTCTGGGAGGCCAAGGCAGGCGGATCGCTCAAGGTCAGGAGTTCGAAACCAGCCTGAGCAAGAGTGAGACCCTGTCTCTACTAAAAATAGAAAGTAATTAATCGGCCAACTAAAAATATATACAAAAAAAAATTACCCGGGCATGGTGGCGTGTGCCTGTAGTCCCAGCTACTCGGGAGGCTGAGGCAGGGCCCAAGAGTTTGAGGTTGTTGTGAGCTAGGCTGACGCCACGGCACCCTAGCTCGGGCAACAGAGTGAGACTGTCTCAAAAAAAAAAAAAAAAAAAGAAAGAAAGAAGAAATGACATGGAGGCAGAAAAATCAGTTGGAAGACTCTGTAGTCCAGGAAAGAAATCATAGATGGCTGAATCAGGAAGATGGTAATGGAAATAGAAAGGAAAAAAGGAATGTAAGAGACATACCTCAAGTAGACACTATAGAACGTAGCAACTGACTAAATGTCCCGGCCCTCACAAGCTCCCCAGAGAGACAGAACCTGCCTCTAATGGCACTCTTCCGGACACTATCCCCACAGAGTCTGAACCTGCTAGGAACCTGGTACTAGGCCCGGTAATCCCACCACTCTCCTCATCCCTGTCCTTTTCTCCCCCACCCAGAATGTAAGCCCCTTAACTGTGTCCTCACTCTTCTGCTGGTGTATGCTTCCCTTCCCTTGACAAATCTTTGTGTCAGGGCCCCTCTTGCCTTTCCATGGTGCCTTTTAGCTAACACAGTCACTGAGCACCTCCTATGTGCCAGGCACTATGTCGGGAGCTTTGCCCACATTATCTGATCTGATGTAAAAGCTTTTTTTTTTTTTTGAGACCGAGTCTTGCTCTGTCACCCAAGCTGGAAGGCAGTGGCATCAGCCTAGCTCACAGCAACCTCAGACTCCTGGGCTCAAGTGATCCTCCTGCCTCAGCCTCCCAAGCAGCTGGGACTACAGGTGCCACCACCATATCCGGCTAATTTTTCTATTTTTAGTAGAGACGAGGTCTAATTCTTGTTCAGGCTGGTCTCGAACTCCTGGCCTCAAGTGATCCTCCTGCCTCGACCTCACAGAGTGCTAGGATTATAGGCAGGAGCCATAGTGCCCAGCCTAAAACCTTTTCTTAATGGAAGGCTCCCTCCAGAGCTGTAGGGTAGAGGTGGTTTGTTTATACAAACCCCATATAACGAAGACCCGAGATCAGTGTTCTCGGTTCTTCATTACCACCAGCCTTTTCAAATCATCACACCTTACCTTAGTATAAAACTCTTTGTGCTCTTTGAGGGTTGGCCTTTCAGTTTTATTAGTTTTTACCTCTCCCCCTCCATGCCATCTGCTTAAATCCGGGTCACTTCTATAATAATTGAAGGGTCTGGCAAAGCTAGGTGCAGCCTTTCATTGTGGCCCATGTCCTCTATCATCCTGATTGACTTCAGTGCCCATTTGAATAATCTGTATAAAACTCTACCTCAAGTTTCCTTCATCTCCACTCCCAGTGTTCACTTTCTTGCTTTCAGCCACCTGTTCCAGTGGTGCACCTAAACTCTGCCATCACTGGAACTGTGGATCCTTACCAGGAATACCTCTCTCAAACCCCTCCTTATCTTTGCAGTTCCCTGAGACCACCACCATCACCACCTCCTCCAGAACAATGTTGAATAGAAATGGTGAGGGTGGGCATCTTTCCTTGTTCATAATTTCTAAGGGAAAATTTTCAATATTTCTCTATTAAATATGTTCACATAGGTTAATTTTATCAAACATTTTAATGCATTTTTTGAAATAATTTTTCGCCTTTATTTAGTTAGTGTGTCGAATAATATTGTTTTTTTAGTAAACCAATTTAACATTCACAGTACACACTCAAATCGGTCATAATGCATTAGCTTTTTAATATCTTTTTAGAATCGGTTTGGCAATACTTTATTTGGCATTTTTGCATCTATGTTTATGAATGATATTGGCTTGTAATTTAAAATTTTTTCATGTAATACCTTTGACAGATTTTGGTGCAAAGTTATGATAGCCTCATATAATGAGTTGAGTAATGTACTCTTTCTCACTTCTGTGGGAGAGTTTGTGTGAGATTGGTTTTATTTCTTCCTTAAATATTGATAGAATTTATAGGAAAAGCCATCTGGGCTTAAGAGTTTTCACTGGGGGAAGGTTTTAAATTATAGATTCACCTTCTTTTATAATTACAGGACATTTCAGGTTTTCTATGTCTTTTTGTGTCAGTTTTGTTTTTCACCAAAATTTTCAAATCTTTTACAGAAGTTATTTAAAGTATACTCTTGTTATTTTTTTGAATGTCTGCAAGAACTGTAGTGATGGCTCTTTTTTCTATCCGAATATATTTTTTTGGTTCCTGTTCTCTTTTCCTTTCCTTCTTGAGCAGTCTCATCAGAGATTTATCAGCTTCATAAATCTTTTTAAAGAACCAATTTTTGGCTTTATTGATTCTCCATTTTGTGTTAGTTTTCTATTTCATTAATGTATGCTCTTATCTATACAAGTGTTATTTTCTTCCTTGTACTTTCATTTAGTGTTTTCTGCTACTCCTGTTCTATCTTATGAGATAGATGTGTAACTCGTTAACTTTCAGTCTTTCTTCTTTGTTAACACCTTAAGGACCGCTCACGAGTTTTCTCCTGTTTTGCGCATCATCTGTTAAGGACCGCTCATGAGTTTTCTCATTTTTACTGTAGTTATGATGATTTAAATAATGTGCAGTTTGCCCAAAAACGTGCGGTCCCTGGCGTATGTCTTAGAGATTTCTATGCGGTACGAAAGGTGTTAATATAGTATTGAAGGCTGTAGAATTTTTCCCCAAATAATGCTTAAGCTGTATCCCACTAGCTTTATATGTAATATTTTCATTATCATTCAGTTCGAAATATTTTATTATTTCCACTGTTTTCTTTTTTGTTAACTCGTGAGTTATTTAGAATTATGTTTCTTACTTTCTATCAGTATGGAGGTTCTATTTTTACTTATTTATTATTTTTAGAGAGAGGGTTTTGCTCTGTCACCCACACTGGAGTTCAGTGGTGTGATTATAGGTTACTACAGCCTTGACCTCCTGGGCTTAAGCGATCCTCCCACCTCAGCCTCCCAAGTAGCTGGGACTACAGGTGCACGCCACCACACCCAATTAGTTTTTTCTGTTTTTAGTAGAGACAGGGTCTCAGTCGTGCTCAAGCGGTCTCGAACTCTTGAGCTCAAGAGATCCTCCCGCCTCGGCCTCCCAGGGTGCTAGGATTATAGGCGTGTCCTCAAGGTTGGAAAACATATGACAAGTGGCTTCAACTTTAAGGCTGAAGAACATTCATGACTCTGTTCAGTAATGTGCCCTGGCTGGAGTTCAGTGTTTGGAATGCTGCTTTCCTCAATTTGGCAAAATAAGGAGACAGAAAGAGATATTCACTGGGATTACAACAGCCACTATTTCCTGAGTCAGACACTGTGTTAATCACTTTACATATACTGTTGTATTGTAATATTCACGGCATTTCCATGAGATAGATATTATACTGTTCCCATTTTTCAGGTTAGGAAATAAAGGCTGATATGATATACCTACAGTTTTATATTTAACAAATGGCAGGACAGGCACGGTGGCTCATGCCTGTAATCCTAGCACTCTGGAAGGCCGAGGCGGGAGGATCACTTGAGCTTAGGAGTTCGAGACCAGCCTGAGCAAGAGTGGGACCCCATCTCTACTAAAAACAGGAAAAAATCAGCTGGGCATAGCAGTGGGCGCCTGTAGTCCCAGCTACTCAGGAGGCTGAGGCAGGAGGATGGCTGGAGTCCAGGAGTTTGAGGTTGCTGTGAGCTGGGCTGACGCCACGGCACTCTAGCCTGGGCAATAGAGCGAGACTCTGTTTCAAAAAACAAAACAAAACAAAGAAACAAAGCTGGACTTCAAACTCTTTTCTTTTCTGGCTTAAAGCTTGTGCTCTTAACCACTACTCCAAATTCCCAACTTTTATAGACCATATTTTTCTGAACTGGAAGGCATGGTCAAACTTTAATCTGAATTATTAAAATCTTTTTGTAGAATTTAGTAACTGGGGAAAATAACAGGGAAAATATTTCTGGACATAAGAGCCAAGTTGTTGCTCCTAAAATCATACTACACGACCTTTTATTTATTTGGATTTGGCAATTGTGAGGTTAAGAAAATTGGAAGGGAGGAGAGAGCCTTTGGTGTTCTACCTGGAGGCACAGCAGGCAGACAGGAGATCTTTGGCCCAGATCAGGCCATAGTTCCAGAAATGAAGTGGATGAGCCAGTCCCAGCTGATGGTGAACACAGTGGACTCCGGGAACTTAGTGGAAATCACTGTCTTTGGACTGCCGCATGTGCACAATGGGGTGAAGAGCATGCTTCTACGCTTGGCGCGGCTTCACAGAGAACATCGTGCCCAAGCTGAGAAGACGAAACATTTTGAGGGGCACTTGAGGGCTTGTATATGGGTCTCCAGCATCCTACTACTTAAGGCAACATAACTGTCAGAAGCATTAAGAGAACAGTCCTGCTTCTGCTACTAAAGTTGAAGAGAAGCAAGTACAGTATTCCTAAATCTCTGCATTCCTCTTTCGTGTGCCTTGATGGATAGTGGTTTATTTTATTGCAAAAATGAGTCTGTAGAACTACTCTAAAAAAGAGATAGATTTCTCTTTAGTCCAATGGCATAAAGATCTTTGCTCACTTAAAATAAAGGAAATTTATAGAAGAAGAAGGAAAAAAAAGAAAATTGGAAGGGATAGGTTAGGGAGCTATAAACCAATTTAATACTCCAGCAATCAGACCAATTATCCCTCTTCAGTTTTTACCAGGACAAGGCCAGAAGTTTGTCAAGGGATCATTCATTCTTATGCTAGCAAAACAAACCTCCCACCACTCTCTGGAGAACAAGTCAGTTTCAGAAGGGAAAAGATATGAATTCTTCTGAGCTTTCAAAGAACTTAAGGGGGAGGAGGGGGGAAAAAAAGCTTCCATAAAATGAAGGAAAAAAAAAAATCTCTGGATAATTTGATTGTTAAATAATTGTTAAAGTGATTGTACCAAAGTTAAAAATCCCTAAGACTTTTGAACATTCCTGTTCTGGGAGCTAACAATATTAAACATATGTTTGGACTATAATTGTTAGTATTTTAATTATAGGGTAACAATGGTGCATGCATGCAGTGTTTGCCTGCTTGAAGAACTTGCTTTATAAGTAGTATGGTGCTGGTGGGTAGTTGAAAACAAACCAAGACGACTGCATTAGTGCCCTAGTTAGCCATTATCTGAGGAAGAACAGTCATAACCCTATCCTTTATCACTAATTCAGTGGGTGACTTTAGGCCAGGGGTCCTCAAACTGCGGCCCTCGGGCCACATGCGGCCTGCTGAGGACATTTATCCGGCCCACTGGGTGTTTTTGCCCGTTTTGGTTTTTTACTTCAAAATAAGATATGTGCAGTGTGTATCGGAATTTGTTCATAGTTTTTTTTTTTTTTTAACGATAGTCTGGCCCTCCAACGGTCTGAGGGACAGTGAACCGGCCCCCTGTTTAAAAAGTTTGAGGACCCCTGCTTAGGCAAACCACCCAGTTTTCTATGGGTCTCAGTTCCTTCAACTATAGAATAAGGACTGAAATAGATGACTTCCAAGTATTTCTTCTAGCTAGGAGAATCTCTAATACTAAGAGTGATATTTATTTGTTAAGTTATTCATCTCCTAAGCATTAACTAATCCCTTCCTTCAAGGAGTTTACATTCTAGTGGAACTAAGCTTATACCAAAGTAGGGCTGACTCTGTGGGCACGTTGACCTTTGTATGTGACTTGAAGCAGTAGTAAGAGGCCATCTACTCAAAAATATATCTCCTAAATTTTGTATTTAATATTACCATACTACTTAGTCCTTTGGTTTAAAGTAGCATCTCCCAATGTGTAGTCTTTGGAAGGTTTGTTTATTCATTGACAGATGTTCACTGAGTGCCCACTGGGTACCTTGCTATGCATTGCCTTCACAAAAGCTTCCATGGTCAAGTAAGTTTGAGAAATATTGGAATAAACAAAGCTGAGACTTCTTACATTCCTTTATGTAATATGACTAATGCCCTTCAGAACTTCTCACCATGGAGACTTTATTTTGGAGAAGTAGTTCATAGAATCACTGTCCTGCAGTACACATTTTGGGTTAAAGAGAAGAGCCCTCCTAAAATCTAAGCATTTTGTGGGGTGGGGAGTGGGAAATAAATTGGAAAGCTATTTATGCATGTATTGTTCAATATCTTAAGTAGAATTAGAGTATTAAAACTCTATCAAGGCCGGGCGCGGTGGCTCACACCTGTAATCCTAGCACTCTGGGCGGCCGAGGAGGGAGGATTGTTTGAGCTCAGGAGTTTGAGACCAGCCTGAGCAAGAGCAAGACCCTGTCTCTACTAAAAATAGAAAGCAATTAATTGGCCAACTAAAAATATATAAAAAATTAGCCAGGCATGGTGGCACATGCCTGTAGTCCCAGCTACTCGGGAGGCTGAGGCAGGAGGATGGCTTGAGCCCAGGAGTTTGAGGTTGCTGTGAGCTAGGCTGACGCCACGGCACTCTAGCCCGGGCAACAGAGTGAGACTCTGTCTCAAAAAAAAAAAAAAAAAAACTCTATCATAATATTCTTCCCAGAAACTTGATTTAAGGTAGTCTCTTCCTTGAGATGGCATCCAATTCAGGAGAGAATTAGAATATTAGATTAACTAAAGTTAATTATTAAGGCCTTGGAAAAATGGGGTTGGAGCTCACCCTCACCAGTGAATATCATCTTATTTATTAGCAACAAGACTATTATTTCTGTGTGGGTGATGTCTCTGTCCCCAGTCTGCTGGAAGAGAATGGGCGGAAATATACTAATTGAAGGAAGTGGAAATTACAGGAATTTGGAAATGGAGCTGATAAAAATGCAACCAGTGCTAATCAAAGGCTAAGTATTCTCCACTGGCAAGATGACCACCTGGCGGTGTGAGTGACAGAAAGCCAGAGCAGTAGAGTGGGGGACGAAGGACCAGGGCCAGGCCCAGATGCCACTGCAGGGAGAGTGGGCTTTTCCAAGAGGTTGTTTTCTAGAATGTTTGTGATTAGTCAAGAAATGTTTTGGGGTTTTTACCATCTTGTTTACCAGATGAAGGGTTGCTCAGGGGAGCCCTGGGGCTCTGGGCCACAGTAATGACTGCAGTTGAGAGAATGACAATTTACATTTGTATGGCACTCCCAGAGGACTCGGAGCACAGGGAGGAGTGTTCTGACTACATTTTAATGTTAGATGATCAGATCTAAATGAAGGAAAGGGAAATGCACAGAATGTGGAAGGGAGGCCTCTTGATAATGGGGGTGGGGATGACTGCTTCAATTCTCAGCTTCTGGACAGGCTCCTTTGCAGGTTTGCACTCGGTTGCTTCAGCAACAGCCTCACTTGTGGCTTCCAATCTGACTGCCCCCATTTCTTATTCTATAGGGATAGCTCTGTCAAAAGCTCTTCCCAGGACTTGAATTAAGATAATCTTTTTTTTTTTTA
>VBSM01000865.1:4281496-4292114 GCA_008086735.1 Cheirogaleus medius | reverse complement strand
GGGGGTACAAATATTGTTAGGATTACATATATTGCCCCTGCCAACCCCCCCCCAAGGTTCTTTCTAATTCTAAAGTTGTGCCCTTTTTGCACCCTTCCTTTTGCGCTCCCTGCTGTGACAATGGGTCCGGTCATCATTTGTGGTATATATGTCATGCTCTGTAAACCTGTATCATGCTCTTGCCCTATAATCCTATCTTTCTCTCCTCAATAAGCTTCATTTTCATGCTTGCCTTTAAAAATAAAATAAAATAAAGTTGTATTATTTGCCATATTTTGGCTGCAATAATTTCCTAGTTTCCCATGGCCATTCCTATTATTCTATTCATTTTTAATTACGCAAGTATTACCTGACTTCACTCTTACAGGACTTTATACAGTCCCATTGCTACTTGCCAACCACATTCCCTCATCCACCCAGCCACTGGCCCTCTCAGTCCCTACACAGCCACCAGCCAGACAATAAATCTTTATCAAGTGCCTATCGACATCAGACAATGAACAAAGCAGAGAGTCCCTGCACCCAAGGAGCTTATATTCCACAAACAAGAAATGTGTAAACAAATACATACATAGAATAATTATAGGTATGAATAATACCTACTAATGTTACCAAAAGTTCAATACTTATCCCCGAGGCCAAAGAATGGGGACAAGTGGCTTGAGGAGAAGGAAAGAGAAGTTTATTAATTTGCTGGCAAATGAGGAGAATAGCAGATTTTCATCTTAAAAAAAACCTCGGCCTGTGAGGACTGTCCCTGCTCTGCACTTACACACGCAGGAACTCCCCAAAGGCCCCGTCCCAGGCCAGCAGTTCCTGGTAGGAGCCCATCTCAGGGTGAGTTCCTTCAGAAGCATTCTGGTAACTTCAGATGCTCTCTGGGTAGAATAAGCTTCTACCCAGCCTGTATCCACTAATACACGTTTAGGCATCTGAGTGAAATCAATTTGCCAATCATCGAAGGGTAGGTCCCCACATGTTGGGTTTCCCATGTAGCAGGTTGCTTTTCTGTCTTTGGATTGTTTCGAACTCATAAATAGTTTGTTGCAAATGGGGTCCTCTTAAATGAGGTCCCACCAAATCCATTAAGGCATCACGCCCCCACCATGTGCTTCAGGTAGGAGAGTGAGTCCATGAGAATTCTGTCTCCACTTAGCTGTGCCCTCCCAAATGTCAGAGCCGCAGTTCTTTAGTTTTAAAGGGGGTTTATATTGGTCTAAATCTAGCCAGGGTATCAAGGCCCTAGGAACAGATCACCTTTAGCTGCCTCCTTAGCAGCTCTGCCAGCGGCCTGATTTCTTTTCACAACATAAGTGTCTCCCTTTTTTTGGTGACCAAGACAGTGCATGATGGCCACCTGCTTGAGCTCACCATGGCCTATATCAGGGCCATTGTTTCAGTGGCATTCTTAATGTCCTTATTTCCTGCTGTCAGGAGACCCCTTTCCTTCCAAATGGCACCATGAACATGCACAATCATAAGAACATATTTACAGTCTGGATAAATGTTTACCTTTTTTTTCCTCTGGATAACTGAAGAGCTCTGGTTAAAGCAATCAGGTCAGCTTTCTGGGCTGAAGTCCCAGGCGGCAGTGTCATTGTTTCCTGTGACTGTCATTCTGTGACCACCGCATATCCAGCTCTTCATTGTCCATTATCCATCAGTGAAAAGATCCCAATCTGGCTCTGGCATGGGCTGATCTGACAGTTCCAACCTGCTAGAATACACAGCCTACAGAACCTCAGTCAAGCCGCAAAGCCTCATTCTCTTCATCTGGTAAACAGGGTGGCAAGATTGAGAGCAGACGCAGTCTTTAAATAACAACTCACAGGTAGCTGCTACTGTCCGGAGGCAAGGAAGCCACCCTCTCACAGTATTGTCCAGTGGCTTCGACAAGTATCTCACTGGCCATGGGACGTCTCCCAGCATCTGTACTGAGACTCCATGGCTTATTCCTTGCTTTTCATGAAATTCTTTCTGAGAGTCAGGCAACCCCAAAGTGGGAACAGTAATAAGGCTCTGCTTCAGGTTTTTAAAAGGCATTTTGACAATAGGGGGTCTAGATCAGTGGCTCCATATCTGTTCCTTTAAGGGCCTTGTACAAGAGCTTTGCTATTAGTCCAACGTTTGGGATCCAGATGCAACAGAACCCTGCCATTCCCAGGAACCTGCGCAGTTGTTACGAGTTCCCTTGCTAATTTGGAATCCCAGATAATGAACCTGCTGTTTGGAATCTGTCCAATTATAGGTTCCACAAGTCCCCCACTAAGCCCTCACCAAACAGGGCAGGAGAGTCTTTTTAAACCCCTGAGGCAACACTGTCCAGCGGCGCGGCGAGGCCACCCTAATCCCAGGATCCTGCCGTTCACGTGAGACTGAGTACCATTCATAGTCACTTGTACAACATCATTAATGGCATGTAGATCCTGCACGACTCTATACTTATTGGTATGGGGAATTCAAATTCTTTCTGCATGTTCTGGGGTTCCGCCGGCCTATACGGCCTTACTTTTTGGTGGCTTCTTCTTGTGAATGCTGTAATGATGTGCAAGTCTGCTGAGGCCCAAACTTCAAAACAACTGCTGGGCAGCGGCAGCCTCCTGTGTGCTTCACCAGCCCTGGTATTCGTCCAGCAGGAGCTCGGCAGTGCCCCGGGGGGGGGGGGGTGAACTTCTGTGGCTTCTGGAACGCTCCCTGTGGTCCCACTGCTCACCCAGGCCCGCCGGATTTGGCAGCACAGGTGGCGGCAGGAGCAGCTCCAGCTCTGGCGGCGGCTCTCGGGGTCCACCTCAAGGGTCTGCCTCCCGGGCCTGCAGGGATGTGTTTGTTCCTCAGCTGCCGCCTCCGCTGGTCGCTGGTCGAGGGCCGCCTCACTGCCGCCTGCCCGCCTCCCCACAGAGCGTTGGGAGGAAGTGGGCTGCGCTGCTTCCGCCCGTGTGGCTTGGCGCTAATTGAGTCCCCACTGGTAATCACACCTGGGGCTCCTGTGGCGCTATCTGGATTGGAGCCTCTAGTGAGGTATGGAGCCCCTTGCAATTCTGGGCAGTGTTCTTTCCAATGTCCTTCCTTTTTACAACGAGTACACTGGTTGTACTTCCACCTGGGCAACTTTTTCCACCCTTTCCTTTTGACTGTCTGGAGGGACCCTTGGTTGGTGCAGCTAACAGAACACACGTAGGTTTCAGTTTCTGTCCTTCCCTGGCATTATATACTTTGAAGGCAATATCAACAAGCTGTGAGGGATTCATGCCAGTTGTCCCTTCCACGTGCTGCAGCCTCCTTCGTATATCTGGAGCACTCTGCCCTATAAAACTCACATTAATCATGTGTATATTTTCAGGGCGTTCAGGTCCGCATCTGTATATTTCCAATATTCCTGATAGATGCGTTCCGAAAATTCAGAGGGACCTTCATTAGCTTTTTGTTGTAATTTTTGGACCTTGTTGAAACTCCTCTGTCTAGGCACTCCTCTCCAGAGGCCTGCCAGAATACACTTTTGGTAACGATTTACTCTCACACCGCCTGCATCCGCATTAGGATCCCAATTTGTGTAAGTCCAATAATACCCTGTCAAGCCCTCTGATTTTTTTTTTTGAGACAGAGTCTCTCTCTCTGTGTTTCCCAGGCTAGAGTGCTGTGGCGTCAGCCTAGCTCACAGCAACCTCAAACTCCTGGGCTCAAGCGATCCTCCTGCCTCAGCCTCCCGAGTAGCTGAGACTACAGGCATGCGCCACCATGCCCGGCTAATTTTTTTTATATACATATATTTTTAGTTAGCCAATTAATTTCTTTCTATTTATAGTAGAGACGGGGTCTCGCTCTTGCTCAGGCCGGTCTAGAACTCCTGAGCTTGAGCAATCCTCCCGCCTTGGCCTCCCAGAGTGCTAGGATTACAGGCGTGAGCCACTGAGACCAGCCAAGCCCCCAGATATTACCATAATGAAAACTGCCCTGCCCTGGCTATGGGAGCCCTCTGGCCAAACTGAGTTCCCTGCCAGCTCTTGGATTGAGAGACCATTCCCATTCCTAAACTGTAACCTGGTGGGTGAGGGACTGAAGAATTAGTTCCAGTAGTGCCCTCCCTGGCCCCTCCAAGAGGGTGACTCTGGACATAGGCTGGGCACCTCCATGGATTGTCCCAACTGTGGTGGGCATCAGGCCTGCCCCTAGGGAGCCTGGTGGGTGCCAGCACCTCTTTACTGTGTCTCACACACACTGGTCACCTCTCCTGCTGCTGGGTCCACCCCCAGAGCAATGGTTCCACCCCCAGAGCAATGGTTCCACCCCCAGAGCGATGGTTCCACCCCCAGAGCAATGGTTCCACCCCCAGAGCGATGGTTCCACACGGTGCACCTTGTGGCAGCTGGCGCCCAGCAGCTGCCTTAGAACTGGTGCAGACCAGGGGAATCTGACTGTTTAATTAAAACAAAGCATCGCAAAGGCCATGGCAGATGGGGCAGCGGGGCCCCAGCAGTGCGAACTTGAGCTTGGCCAAGCCTGCAGCACCTCCCCCATTGGGTGGAGAGCTGGCAGCGGGGAAGCGGGAGGTTTGGATCCAACCTGGTGATTCCCTCCCCTGTTTCATCACACAGCCTTTCAGCCTCTTTATTATGCAATTGTACGAAAGACTGTACATATGGGATCTCATCCCATTTACCTGAACTTTGACAAAATTATTCCAGTTGTAAGATCATATAATAATTTAAGGTTCCATTCAATGGCCACTTCTCACACTCTAGCAGGAACACTGGATTACAATAACACCATTCTCTTTTAGACATAGACTTATAGCTATAAGTGTCAGGGTGTTCCACCAAAACCTGCCTGTTTCGCTTACCCGGCTCCTGAATTGAGCCGCTGCTAATACTCACAGCTGGTTGGGTGATTTTTGGGTCATACTTCTGATTGGCTGACTACTATGTAAATGAGGTGATTTTGGGTCACACTTCTGATTGGCTGACTACCATGTAAATGAAGTGACTTTTGGATCATACTTCTGATTGGCTGACTACTATGTAAATGAGGTGACTTTTGTGAAAACTTGTGATTGGCTAACTGTAACCCCCAGAAAGGTACAAAACTAAGAGAAAAGGAGGAAGCGGTGGTCAGAGTTTGGTGGGACCTCTGTGGTCCCACTGGTGAAATAAAGTTGACTCTCCAACTCTCCATGTGCCCCTCGGTTCTTTCCTGGGTCAAGAGCTGTTTACACTTGCCGGAACATAAGTTGGCAAGATTCAGCCAAGATTCTTCCCAAGGGGCTTTCAGATGGAATAGAAATGGAGCCTCCCACGTCGACAAACAACAATGAACACAACATGGCAAGTAGACAATATAGGGAATTTCAAGTGCAAACTATCTCAAATGCCAAGGCCCTACCAAATGAATGGGAACCGCACAGACAAGAACCAGATTCTCAAATGGGAACCAACATCTCCCAATCCAAAAGGGAATGAACTCCCCAGGTTCTCCAGTTCCACTCAACTGTGACTTCCACACCCAAATGGCGCCTCCAAACAAAATGCCCTAATGATAAGGGAAACGCCCATCTATTACTGGGTGCCTCAGGCACCGGAGACCCCCACCACTCATGGAAGACCCACATCAGCATAATACTAACCTGTTACTTGTCCCATCAACTAGTCTATTGCCTGGCATCAGCATAACACTAAATCTATTGCCTGGTGCATCAACATAATACTAACCTACTGCATGACACATCAACTAACCTACACCTGGTACCCCACCCCTCGGACCACCCCAACTTAATAAAAGTGGGAAAAATCGGGTAGACAGGGCTCAGAATTTGGTGGTGAGGCCCCTCTGAGCCCACTGGGGAATAAACTTTGATTCTCAGACTCTCCTTGTGCTGTTCGGCTTGTCCTTGGGACCACCCGCTGTAACACTGCCACAGGGCTGGAAGGTTTGAAAACTTCCCCCAAGTGGGTAGAACCAAGGGTCTTGGTGTGCACACTGGGGAACTTACCAACTCAAATAGTCCAGGCATAGTGACACTTCCCAAATCCATTTCCTTCTCCTCAGCAAGGTTCAGGTTGGTCAGAGCTGCGTCTAATTCAGGTAGAAAGAGACGGGAGTTCTTCAGAGCTAAACGGGGTTTGGCAGTTGCTGGGGTGCCCTTACTCTCTCATCCCGACAGGATGCCCTCTTGCTGGCGAATACCCACAGCTTGACCTGGGGCTGCTCCCTGCTTTTTCCAGCTGCGGCAGCAGTTGCGGGGTGCTTTCCACTGCAGCGCTGATAGGCCCACTCAGGCATGCCAAATTCTATTACCGAAAGTTCAGTACTTGTCCCTGTGGCCGAATGAAGAATGAGGACAAGCGGTTTTAGGAGAGGGAAAGAGAAATTTATTAATTTGCCAGCAAATGAGGACAATGTGTTTTTTTTATTTTTTAACGACTAGAGTCTGTCATCTTCCTCATTTCCAGAGGATGAATTGGGGGATTAACACTTGTAGACAGTGAGATCAGTGAGGTGGCTACCATAGTAGTCCAGGTGAGGAAGTCAGAAGGCTTGACTCACACAGTAGCTGTGGGAAAGAGGGGAAGAGATGGGAGGAGAGGAAAGAGTGAGCGAGAGAGATCTGAGACAGAGATTTGAGCCATCAGCAATATGGCAGCTGAAGCCCTGATCGAGGAGAACATTAATCACAGAGATCCTACAGAGTAAGAACATCAACGGAGCAAGCCCAGGACACTGCGAACACCAGCGAAGGTGAAGGAAGCAGAGCTTGAGAGAGACAGTCAGCCCACTGCACAACTGCACGGCTCAAGGGAAGCGGAGGGTCCAGCAGTGAGGTGAGCCCTTTCCAAAGGGAAAGGGTGGCTAACTCAGCACCCTCTTTTTTTTATATATTTTTCTTTTTTTTCCACTCAAGTATTTAGCCTGATCACCACCCTCTTTTTAACAGTAAAATGCCATGCCTTTTCACTTTAAAAATCCTTTGATGTCTCCACACCTATAGAACAATTTCTAAGTTTCTTAGATAGAATATGGCATCTTTCATCTGGCCTGTCTTAGTTTGTTAACCTTATCTCATGCCACTCCCTGCCATGTCCCTGTGCCTGCCCCGTTGGGAATTCTCTGAAAATGTAACAGAAGTAAGGACATGAAAAGGGGCACAATGTGTTATGAGCTGTCTCCTTAAAACCCCTCACATTTTCTGAGGAATTAAAAGCTGCACTCCTGCCCGAGGCCAGTAATCAGAAGAGCAGAGGAGTGTTCTTTGTTTTAAACCACAGGAGATGGCTCAACAGAATTGTCCAGGAAAAGGTCATGGGATCATCTTCACTGGAGATGAGGTCAACCAGGACCATGGACCATAGTTAAACAGCAATAGCCCAAAGCTGAAACCCCCCTTTAAAAGCTCTGTATTTCTGCTTAAAGGGAGGATGATGGTTCTTTAAGATGAAAGTCTGCCATCCTCCTCATTTGCTGGCAAATTAATAAATTTCTTTCCTTTTCCTCAAACCACTTGTCCTTGTTCTTTGTTCTGCCTCGTTCTGCCTTGGGACAAGTACTGAACTTTTGATAACAAAAACACTATGCTGCTTCTGAGAAGCACAGGCTATATAATTTGCAAGGCCCAGTGCAAAGCCTCTTGTTAAGAAATCTTTAAGATGTTCAAGGGTGACAGCAGCCCAGTAAGGAGCACAGGACCCTGAGTGTGGGGCTCTGTGTGACTGCACAGGTTGCATGCCTATGAAGCCACTTTGCTTCTTCCTCATGTTTGTGTTTTTTGGTAAAATACTTGCTCTGCTTGAAATGACCTTTCCTATGTTGCCTACCTTTAGGTAGTTCTTAACCTTTTGAGGTAGAAGGAGCTCAGGGAATTTCACTTCGAAATATGAATCCTTGGTATAAAAAGTATTTTGAATTAAAGGCCCTAGAGATCAACAGACATTGAAAGGGGCTTTCTCTCTATCTGCATAAAACCAGACAGACCCATCAAAAGAACAATTGCCTTCCCTTCCCAGTTTTCCCTATATATGGCAGGAAAGAAGATCAAGAATGCAACAAGACCTGGCCCAACTCACTTTAAATATAATACCTGTCTCTTAGGTTAATTTAATTTCCAAAGAGAATCATTTACAAGGCAATCTGTTTCCCCCCATCCATTCATTCTTCCAAGTATCTATTCATCCTCCCTAGTAACCATTTATTGCCCCTAAACAGAATTACCTATATTCCTCATCTTCTCCTCCCCTCTAAAATGAGATTATATGAAATTCTGGACCCCACTGGGTATTGAGTAATCACTCTGTGATTCTCCTTGTGGGCATGGTAAATAAATCTCTTTATTGTGTTAATCTGCCTTAATGTGAGCTCATCTTTCAGCAAACTTTCTGGGGTCAAGGGGAAGCTTCCCCTCACCCCCACAAGGTGATCACTAATCCTTTTAGGAATATGTTGAGGCCAGGCTTTGAGCCTCTCACCTATAATTCCAGCATTTTGGGAGACTGAGGTGGAAGGATCACTTGAGGCCAGGAGTGTGAGACCAGCCTGGGCAACATAGTGAGACCCCATCTCTTTCATTTTTTAAATTGAAAAAAAAAGAAAAGAAATATGTTGAAAACTATGAGCCCTCTGAAATTCCATATGTTTACAACATAAAGTTTGGAATACAATTGCAGAGGCCTCATACACTCTCTGAAGCCCATAACCTGAACCCATGGAGGCTCGTGGACTCAGATTGAAAATATTATTTGAGACTCAGTTCAAATGTCATCTTCTCTACTGAGCTTTTCTGGCCCCTGCTGGGCAGGAAGAAGGCACTCCTTCCTGTATAGGGCCTCATCCATCCCTCTGCTGTTATAAATATCATTATAAATGCTGTATGATAGTTAAAATTTCTTGAGGATCTGCCATATATTAGACAGTTTCAGAACTTACTGTAATTTTTCTCATCAGGTATTTTATTACCATCTTTATGGATGAGGACCTGAGGTTCAGAGTTTAAAGGCTAGAGCTTAAGAAAAGGGGGCAACACCACTCAGGTCTGCACCCCTCACAGCCATGGTGCTCTTGAGTCGCCCATCCTTTTGCTAGAGTGATTGATCTTACATTCTGAGCCCTGGGAAGGCACAAAGATTGTGCTCTGTTCATTCTTTTATTGCTCAAGCCTTTCCAGCAGATAGTTTCTACTAAATAAATGATTGTTGGGTGAATGAATATTTGATTCTACCCCAGTTTCTTTTTATAGTCCCAGCTCAGTCAATCATATCCACCAACGAGATGATTGGAGAAATCTAGGATATTATCTCCATGAAAAATGCCACATCCCTACCTCTGGGCTCTGGGATTCTCTTAGACTTGAGCTGGCACAGAGTGACTGCCCACAGAGAGCTCTAAGTCAAGCTACACCAACCCAACTCTGGTATTCTCTTCCCTCAAGAGTATTCCTCTTGTCCACAGGCCTGATAGCTTTTCCATCTGTGCTTCAGGGATTTTTGATAAGATGTTTGTGGTTTTATAACAAGGTTTGTTTTTGTTTTTTTAAAATAATTTTTAAAATTTTATTTCTGTCTATTTCCTTTTTTTCCCCTGGGAGGTCTATTCTGATGTTTCTGGTTTTTTTTTTTTTTAGATGGAGTCTTGCTATGTTGCACAGGCTGGTCTCCAACTTTTGGCTTCAAGTGATCCTCCCAAAGCACTGGGTTTATAGGTGTGAGCCAAGTTCTTAAAAACAAGCAAACACAAACTCCAATCACTTTGGGTGAATATTTACTCTATAAACATTACTGTACTTTGGGGTTTGGGTTACTAAATGCCTTGATATTCAGTTTACATGACTTAATATTTGGATTCCTGGTGATTTTTTTTCCCATTTTTATCTGAATTCCTGGTGCTATGTAAACCATCCTATGGATGGAATTAGAAATGGTTACATTTTTCAGCTTTGGAAATAGTCATTGAACAGCTGATTGGAATATCTTACTTGTAATTGATATAGCTGACTTTGGTATATCCATCCATGGTTCTGAGACTCAGGAAGAGAATGGATATGCAGCTCTCAAATGTTTGTGGAGCCAGTGATTTCCTTCTTCTTTTCCAGACTTGGAATCCCAAAGCCCCTGTTTAAGTTTTCTTAGCTGGCACAACTGAACACGGTTTCTCCTGGGAGTTCCTGGGAGACTCAGGCAGCAGCCAGGGCCCCAGGCATGACTCTGGCCTCAGGGACCCCGTGGTTCAGGACTACTGGTTTTCAGCCAGAGCAGGAGCTGCTCTGCTTGCTGTTTCAATCTTTTCTAGGACAAACTTGCAGAGTCGGGGAGGACTGAGCTATGGGTAGTAGAAGGGCTGGTGCTCAATGTGAGGTCCTGTTTCTTTTCTTTTGGAAGCTGCATCCACTGTAGTTAGCAATGATCAGCATAAGACCAAGACCAGTCTATTCTCGCCTCTTCCTAATAGGGAGCTGCTATGAAAAAAATAGACTGTGAGTGGGCGCATTTTGGGAACTTTTTGTTATTGTTGTTAACAATCCTAAGAGACTTTTCTAAGGTTTTACATTGAAGGGCACAACAGTGATGATAAAAGCTCCAGTTTATTTGGGGATTTACCATGTTCCACATATTGTGCTAAAACTTCTTTTTTTTTTTTTTTT
>VBSM01000865.1:4225159-4236782 GCA_008086735.1 Cheirogaleus medius | reverse complement strand
AAAAAAAAAAAAATAAACTTACAAATACAAGTTTTGAATGGTAAGTCAAAAGGTATGAGGAGATATATAATTTTCCGAATTTCTTTTAAGGAGTATATGAGAAGTATGTCAGTGATCCTAATCCTGTCTGTTTGTTTTATATAAAAGAGATCTAATGACTTGCATACAGTCACACAGACCTAGTTGATTATAGTGCATCAGTAAGAACCTGGGACTCTTGACACCCCAAATTTCCATCCAATCACAGATTCTATTGTCCATAAATTTTATATATTTTGATTTTCAGTGCACTATTCACATATGGTCTTATTATGTATGAATACTTTTTATAGTCAAGAACCCATAAGTAATAGCCTATAATTTATCTCTGGCACAAGTTGGATTTTTATAAAACAGATTTAAATAGACAAATTTGTATCTGGTAATACAGTTAGTATTTTGTTTTAAGTAAGATTAAGTATATTACCCTATACATGATTATTACAGTAATATGAACTTACAAACACAGATGAGACCTTAAAGGTCATCTAGTCAAAAATAACAGAAGAATAAACTAAGGCACAACGAATTACCCCCAAATAGCCTTCAGGAAATTCTGAATCATATTTTAAATGTTAAAGACATGAATTATGTGACTATGCATAAATATTTCTTAGTCTTTTAAAAAGGATCCTTTAAGAAACTTCAAAATAAATGAATGGAATCCAATAATTTAAAACTCAAGTGCTGTTATTTCTACAAGATCTTAGATTATATGTTCATTTGTTCATTGGAAGAAAAATCACATTTTCATTTCTTATATTTTATTTATATTAGAATGAGCACTTCAATATTAATTCAAATATCTATCCATTAAATGCAAAAATGTTAATGCAATATTAAAAATGAAATTTAAATGAAAGCAAGGGAATATCACATTAAGGTTCCCATGGCAACTCTCACTACACTTTTCAGCTTCTGAATTGTAACATGGTCATTTATTATAGGCTCATATAAAATATAATTTTGCAAATATTTAAAGATGTATAGGTTAATTCATGTCAATTTAAGCCTTCAGATGCAATGTAATATAATACACTAGGCTAAGAATACCCTAAATATTAACCCATATTCATAATTTAGATATATCTACATAAAACAGATGCAAACTTCCTAAATTTTGAATGACTTGTTAGCACTCACATGAATCATACCATTTTGCAGTTCCCATCACAGCTGAAATCTGAGCCTTATGTCACTGAAATAGAAATAAGTATGGTCAAGAGACTCTTACTTTAGGAAGAATTTAAAATTATAAATGATACATTTTATCAGAATAAGCAAAATGTAAATTCTTCAGTCCACATAATTTAAAAGTCCAAGAATTGAATTATGCAAATCAAATGATCCTGCCAAGCCCTACTTTATCATCGGCCCTGTTTTTTTTTTTACAGCCTTTAGTAGTGAATATTAATGTGTTGAAAACTCAAAAAAGTAAACATTTTTCTACCAAGCAATATATCTTTATTTATCTAAAGGAAATAATTAAATTACTATTAACCTATATGTATCAGCTTTGAAAATGATTACATCAACATATATTGATGTGGGAATATGTCCACAACACATTGTTAAGTAAACAAAACAAATATAAAACAGTATGTAGAGTACGGAAAAAACAAACAGAACAAAACAAAAAGCCAAAACACTCTCTCAAAAACAATATGTAAAACCTCGCACAGTGGCTCACGCCTGTAATCCTAGCACTCTGGGAGGCCGAGGCGGGCGGATCACTCAAGATCAGGAGTTCGAAACCAGCCTGAGCAAGAGTGAGACCCCGTCTCTACTAAAAATACAAAGAAATTAATTGGCCAACTAAAAAAATATATAGAAAAAATTAGCCGGGCATGGTGGCACATGCCTGTAGTCCCAGCTACTCGGGAGGCTGAGGCAGGAGGATCGCTTGAGCCCAGGAGTTTGAAGTTGCTGTGAGCTAGGCTGATGTCACGGCACTCTCGCTCGGGCAAAAAAGTGAGACTCTGTCTCAAAACAAAACAAAACAAAACAATATGTAGGCATGTATGGAAACTAATCTAGATGGATAAATTCCAAAGGACAATGGTGGAGATCTCTGGATGGTGGGATTATGGCTGACTTTTACTTTATTTTTCTGACATTTTTTCTGATGAATATAATTAGAAAATAAAGATGTAAGACAAATAAAATAAGTACTGACTGTTGTTATAAGTGTGAAGATATTAATATTCTTCTCCATTGAAGGTAGGAACATAAGTTGGTATAAATCTTCTTGAACATGAAAAAGTTATAGCAAAAGTACTTCTATAATTTTTTTTAAAGTTTTTAAATTTATTTTTTATTTTTTCATTATTAAAAAATCATAGAAATTAGAAACCACTTAAATGTTTCAAGAATGATTAAATAATTACATATTCATTCCATAAAAGAAAAGACTATGTACCCATTAAACATCATATTGTAGAATATTTCTGAGGAAAATATTACTGATACCTCATCACATCAAGAGATCTTAAATGCAAGTAATAGAAAACCCAGAATCAGTTCATTTATTTATTTATTTTCTTTTTTTTGTTTTCAGAATCAGTTTAAACTTAAAACTTCTGGATAGCCAAAGCAGTTGAACATGCCTATTTGCCTCTAATTCCTCCTGAAACCCTACTAAAATCGCAGGAAAAGGGGGGAAAAGGCATAAACCCATAAAGACAAAGAAAAGGGGAGAGGAGACAATAACATCCCAATTTATTATTATTATTTTTTTAAGGTAAATGTGTATTTTTTTAAATTTCAGAATGGCACAGGGGTACAAATGTTTAGGTTACATATATTGCCTTTGCCCCACCCAGTCAGGGCTACAAGCATGTCCATTCCCCAGACGGTCCGCACTGCACCCATTAGATGTGAATATACCCACCCCCCCACCTGCCCTACAGCCGATGAATGTTACTACAATACGTGCATGTAAGTGTTGATCAACTATTACCAATTTGATGATGAGTACATGTGGTGCTTGTTTTTAAATTCTTGTGATACTTTAATGAATAAAATGGGCTCCAGCTTCATTCAGGATAATACAAGAGGTGGCAGATCCCCATTGTTTTTGGTGGCTGAGTAGTACTTCATAGTATACATATATCACATTTTATGAATCCACTCATGTATTGATGGGCACTGGGTTGTTCCCACATCTTTGCAATTGTGAATTGTAGCATCCCAATATTTAAAGCCAGAAAGCTGGTCAATGGGTGTAGGTCTGTGAACCTCGTTGAGTAGCTAATGTGGAAACCTAAGCATGCAGCCTATGAACAGGCTGATTTATCCACCAGAGCTCAAAAAATGCTCACAGAACTGGACATGCTTGAAAAGTGGGAGTGCAGGTGGGATGAATATGGAGAATGGATGAATCTATATGAGAAATGAGAAGAACCCAGGTACCCTAAGAAATCAAAATCTACTTGAAATTTTTAAAGGCTAGTTTCCCTTCCACATACAACCATGAAGCTTTTGCAAAATGTTGAGGATAGAACACACTGTTCATATACGTGTGTGTACATGCTATGCTTATTATCATGTGATGAGTTATGAGGCGTATTAAAAATGAACCTTAATGAACTGATTAGAACATTCCCAAATTTCATTCTGCTACTTCCTTGTTTTTCTTTCTAATTTTAGCACTTGTTTAGTTTTGCTTGTTTTTGAACATTTAAAAATTTTGCTGGGAGGCCGAGGCGGGTGGATCGCTCAAGGTCAGGAGTTCGAAACCAGCCGGAGCAAGAGCGAGATCCCATCTCTACTAAAAATAGAAAGAAACTAATTGGCAAACTAAAAATATACAGAAAAAATTAGCTGGGCATGGTGGCACATGCCAATAGTCCCAGCTACTCGGGAGACTGAGGCAGAAGGATCGCTTGAGCCCAGGAGTTTGAGGTTGCTGTGAGCTAAGCTGACGCCATGGCACTCTAGCTAGGGCAAGAGTGAGACTCTGTTGCAAAAAAAAAAATTTTTTTTTGCTACACAAAGACTTGTAAATGAATGTTCATTGCAGCATTAATCATAATAGTCCCAAATTGGAAACAACCCAAAATTCATCAAGTGATGGATTTTTTAAAAGTGGTATATTCATACGATGGAATAAAAAGGAATAAACTATTGACACATGCTATGACATAGATGAATCTTGAAAACATGTGAAGTAAAAGAAGACTCACAAAAGACTACATATTATATAATTCCATTTATTTGAAATAGGCAAATGCATATAGACAGAAAGTAGATTAGGGTTACTAGGGCCTGGGGAGAGAAGGGCATGAGGAATGACTGCTTATAGGTATGGGGTTTATTTATGGGGTGATGACAATGTTCTAAAATTAAATGGCTGCACAACTTGACACTAAAACCACCAAATAATATACTTTATTTTTCCTTTTCCTTTTTTCAGCACATTCCAAACCTAACTATATTTTAAATGAGTGAATTTTATGGTATGTGAATGGTATCATGATAAAGGTATCAAAAAAAAGGAATTATATTGAAGGTATTCTTCTGTTATGTCTTTTAAAAAAATTCAATATCATGTTTCTAAGATTTATCTAACATTTATGCATCTTATAATAGTGCATTCATTTTTAATGTTGTTGAGTATTTCATTGAATAGACTACCATTTATTTATCCGTTGTATCGTGAATGGATGTCTTAGTTGATTCTGACTTTTGCTGCTATAAACAATGCTAATATAAATATATTTATACATCTTTCCTGATGCATATGAGCAAGAATTTCTCAAGGATATATGCCAGTTTAAAGGGTATATGTATGTTTAACTTTAAAAAATAATGCCAAAATAGTTTCTCAAGTGCTTGTAGCATTATGGTTTTACATGCCCACCAGCACTGAGTTGGAATTCTCTTTGTTGCACAACTTCTTCAGTACTCGGTATTGTCAGCCTTTAAGTTCTTGTCATCCAAGTGTATATATGAAGGGACATCTTATTCAGATCTTCATTTGCATTTCCAATTACTGATGAGATTGAACCTCATTTCATTTTTTTTTACCATTCCTGTTTTTTTTCTACAAAATATCTCTGAATATCTTTTGACCATTTTTCTACTTATTTTTTCTTTTATGTGTGTGCACACATATTTGTGTCCATATATACCCACATATATTAGCATATACACTATATTTTGTTTTGAATATTAAACATTTATTTTTCACATTGGTTGCAAGTATACTTTCAGTTTTTAGCTTATCTTTTCATTTTGTTTATGCTATGTTTGATGAGTAAAAATTATAAGTATAATGTAGTCAGATTTATCCTTTTTCCATTATGATTGCTCATTGGTTCTGTTTTAAGAAGTACTTCTGGAGGGGAGGGGAAGGGGAGACAAAAAAAAAAAAAAAAAGAAGTGCTTCTCAGCCGGGCATGGTGGCTCATGCCTGTAATCCTAGCACACTTTGGGAGGCCAAGGTGGGAGGATTGTTTGAGCCCAGGAATTCAAGACCAGCCTGAGCAACATAGTGAGACCCTGTGTCTACAAAAAATAGAAAAATTAGCAGAGTGGTGGTATGCACCTGTAGTTCCAGCTACTCAGGAAGGAGGCTGAGGCAGGAGTGTCAGTTGAGTCCAGGAGTTTGAGGCTGCAGTGAGCGATGATGATACAGGCATGCTTGAAAATAATGCATTCTGTACTTGATGGGTGGTTGTTCATTCTTTAGTATCCCTATTGATTTCTGTTTGTTTGTTTACTTCTACCAATTACTCAGAGGTGTTAATATCTCCCACAATGATTCTGAATATATATCTCTATTCCTCTTATAGTCCTGTGAACTTTACATTATCCTGATGAATTTAAAGTTTTATCAACTTTATCTTTATCCCCAGTAATGCTTCTTACCTTAAGATCTCTTTTGTCTCATATTACTCTATGTATACCATTGTTCTTTTAAGCAAATAACTAAAATGTATTTTAACTTAACATCATAATTAAGTGCAGCATATTTACTTCATCATCCTTTAATAAACACAAGTTAACTTTACCAATAAAGCATTTTCCTTCATATTCTTATCACCAAATTTTCTCAAAAATTTATAACAACAATGTACGGCAAATCGGATCCTATCATAGCCCTTAAATGTTATTTTAAAAACCTATATTGTAGTTGATATGGTATCAAAATTTAGTTTAACTTCAAAATTCATACTACTGCCTAGAAATTATACCATCCTTTTTTTTTTTTGGAGACAGTCATGCTCTGTTGCCCTGGCTAGAGTACAGTGGCATCATGGTAGTTCACTACAACCTCAAACTGCTGGGCTCAAGCAATCCTCCCACCTCAGCTTCCTGAGTAGCTGTGATTACAGGCGCGCACCATCATGCCCAGCTAATTTTTCTATTTTTTGTAGAGACAAGGTCATACTCTTGCTCAGGCTGGTCTCAAACTCCTGAGCTCAAGTGGTCCTCCGGCCTTGGCCTCCCAGAGTGCTAGGATTACAGGTGTGAGCCACCGTGCCCGGCCCAACTGTGTATTTTTAAAATCCAGTATAAAACTGTCATTTTAACTGGAGTATTTAGTCTATTTACATATGTTGACCAAATGGTTAAATAGCAGTCACTATAACTTAACAAAATTTAAAGTGAGTTTTATTCTGAGCCAAGCCTGGGGACCAACAGCCCAGGAAACACAGACTCAGTGCAAATCAAGAATGTGTCCCTGAGTGGGCTACATGACCCAGTATTTCTACATTCCTGTTATATAGAAATGGGAGAAGGGGAGCTGGGCATGGTGGCAAGTGCCTGCAGTCACAACTACTCGGGAGACTGAGGCAGGAGGATCACTTGAGCCTAGGAGTTTGAGGCCAGCCTGGGCAAACGGCAAGACCCAGTCGCTAAGGAAAAAAAAGAAAAAGAAATAGGAGGAGATAATGAAGCAAGGGTGATATTCTTACAGTTCTGATTGGTGCTCAGTGGTATTGTACATAAGATAAAGCAAATATGTGGTTAACGTACATAGGGTAAAAGGTTAACAAGCAGGCAGGTATCTTAGGCTCTGGAGAGGGATGACTGATTCTCTCCACCTTTACACTTCATCTGATAGGGAAGGCTGTAACCAGTACATGTCAGTGAAATACCTGCCAGACTCCAGCCTTGCAGGCCAGGGTTCAGCTTTAGTTCATAGGCCTAGTTTCTATTACCCGTATGTCCAAACTACAGCTGTCTTGGGCCACTTTTAAAATTTTTCCTTCAAATTTTCCTTTTTCTGACAATTCCCTGCTGTGGGCTAAAATCCTCTAGTGGAGGGCTTTGAAGACCAAATAATACAATTCGAGGGATCTGAAGTGGACAGGCTTTGTTTGTCTAGAATTATAAGGTATAGGGGATCAAACCGGGATTCTGAAATGCTCTTGATCTACTTTTTTCCTTATATGAAGTGCCATCATGTGATCTGTCAGTGAGGATGCAAAGGTTCCCATGTCATTGAAAGTGACCGTCAGTCAGGTGGAAGAATTCCCAATTTGATGTCCTTTTCACAAACTTTGGGACTTTGGGGTTAAAAATGAAAACAAAAAGCCCTCCTCACTTGGTCAGATATAGAGGAAAGAGTATGTTGGACAAAACAGGCAATAGAAGGCTGCTTTTACTACGTTTCATGCCTGCTATTTCAAATCGATGAACTACCATAACTTTAACTGAAGTTCTATTTTTTTGGTGTCATTTCTTACTTTTGCAGCATTGCAATTTAGAAACATTAGAAAAATAATCAACAATACAACGAGTAACTGGGAGGTCCATTGAGATAAAGATAATTAAGAAACAACTTATCACATTCTCATTTGTCAGGTCCAGGAGGTAGAATGAAACAGACAGCTAAGAAAAGCCCAAAGTCAGGCACAGGGTACATATATAACTTTGAGTCAGCATAGAGCTCTCAGCTCCATTCACAAGTAGACCAGATGGGCAGTTAGAATCCACATCCAAGGGTGAATTTAAAGTTTCAAGGTTTTGGGCCAGCATGATTCTGGTGGGTTTCTCATACAGGTACCTGTTAAAACAGGCTAGAATAACCTTAAAGAGGGGGCAAATGCTTAGACCTAGTAGAAGGATCACTAAAAACTCCAGGGCAGAATAGAGGGAACCAATGCTATAAAAAGCAGCCAGATAAAAAGGTCTGAGAATTGGAAGTCTAACCAGCCGAAGGGGCCCTTTGAGGGTACTCCTTTCAGGGACTTAGGTAATCTTAAGATTGTGGAAGCTTCCAATTCACCCTGGCAGGGGCGTTTACCCAAGTGCAGATGAGGTATTCAGGACAGCACAAATACCGCCTTGTGCAGTGAGGAGGTAATCCATTGCAATGTGGTTATCTAGGGCTACATGAGCAAGGCAATCTAAAGATTGGTGTTGGACCCTAATGGCTTGAGCAGTGAAACAAGCAATTCTACTGACAGCATGAGATAGATTTCTAATCATGTCTTCATTCCAAGCACTACCAAATCCCAGCCAGGGTCCTAATATTCTCCCAAACCTAGACCATTCACTGGGGGTTGACCCCTCCCAGTAAATCACATCCGAGAGTATCTACAGCTGTCAAGAGGGTAACCATCTATAATAGAAAGGGCCCTTCTATGTCTACAGTATGAGCTGGGCTGGGGACTATGGTTTACTTGTAGGATGGTGACAGTCGTATTTAAATATTCCAAAAGACAGACTTATCCCATTCACCAGCAGTCGAGACATTCGTGGGACCTGAGGTTGTGTCGAGCCCTACAGACAAAAACATAATTGTGGGGGGCAGGGCACACAAGAGTCCAGATAAATTCCTAAAATGTAAGGATTTATTTTGAGATATTTTTTGGAGAATGGGATTGAACCAGGGATCACTGTAGGACAAGGACCAAGGATTGGATGAGAAATTGGTGTTGCAAACAGGGAGATCAGTGCATATTCCTTAGAAACAGAGGTTATTAGTCTTTTTTTTTTTTCCATCTAAAATAGACCAGCATATCCAATATTAGTCTTATGATATTGGTAGAGTGGTTGCTTGGAATGGGGGTCAGTATGTTATCAATTATAATATACTTCTTGCAGACAGGCGAGGGATGAAGGGATGGAAAAAAGGCAGCGTTACTGAAGCAGGTAAAGGACTATGGTGCTGTTATACAGGGTTTGGATTCTTCTTTTTTAACCTGAACAGAAGTATAGGGTTTGGATTTGGTGGCCATTGGCTGAAAAGGAGTTATACTCTTGGTCCCATGATCTGAGCAATGGTTTTAGTAGGGTGGAGGGTTAAGAATTAACATGGGACAGGTCGATGGGTAAGGACTAACACTTGATACATGTTATTTGGGGGTTTCATGGTGTAACAGTAAAGTTAGGAACTGTTCGAAAAGTTATAGACTGGTATGATTATAGGCTCGTTATTTCTTCCAAAGAATCCAGTGGGGGCAGTTGTAGCAGATCCAACATTCTTCAGGTTTCCTGAAGAAGCTAAGGATTGAAAGAATTGGACAATGATGTTTTTCCCTGAATGAAGGCAACCAGGTAGGACCATTGATTTTGAAGGGGAGACAGAATAATGAAGATGACAAAATCTGGGTGAAATAAAAGCCCATCCCATAGGGAGCTAATGATCCAATTAGGAGTTAAGGTATAGTCTCTATGTCACTTGGAGTGGTCTTTGATCAGAATAAGATTAATAGGAGTGTGACAGAATTTGGTGACTCAGCTAACATAGGGCACCACAGTGGCTAACAAGATAAGAGTGAAGATGGTGATTACGATGTACTGGCTTGGTCCAGACTCTTGGGAATAGCTGACTATCTCAGACTACTTCTTCTTCTTGTCCTAGTGATTGTACTCTGGTCAATTTAAATTTGGTATCAATGATGGGTTGGGAAGTCCATTTAGGAGGAGGCTTTTAAAAAAAGAAATATGAATCCAGGAGTCAACTCCTTCAAGTTTAACTGCACAATGATTATTCAACAGTACCTGGTAAGATCCTTTCCAACAAGGTTCGTGAGTGTTCTTTAGCTGATATCTTTTCCTATAAAAGTCTCCTGGCTGGAGACCATGATACTTAAGATCCTCGTATCTTGGAAGCGTGCTGTAAAAAGTCTTTTATTTATCTAGTTTTTGGGGGAGAGAAATTTAGTTAAGCCTTGACAGTAACGGAGTATATCTCCTTTCAATAAGGTTGGTTCATACAACCTTCCATCCAATTTCATAAGTCAACCTATAATTATCTCATATGCAGATAATTGTTGTTTTCCAGAAGAAGTTGCTCTTAGGTTAAGCAAAACCAATGGAAGAGCCTTGGGCCAAGTAATCCAGAAGACTGGAGATGGTATGCACAATGAAAATGTTAGAATATGGGCTAGATTTTACAAACTGAGTGGACTGGCTCTTCCATAACATGAGTTCCCTTAATGCTACGTAATTAGGAAGGAATCCCTCAAGAGGGAATTATCTGCTCTAATAGATATTTGCCTACTGCTTGGACTATGACTCTTCTGCAAGGAAATGCTTCTACCCAATAAGAAAACATGCAAATCATAACCAACACATATTTATAACCTTGGGCTGGAGATAACTGAATAAAATCCATTTGCCAAACATTGCAAGGATGGTGGGCAAAGGAAAATGCCCTTGAGATCCATGAAGAGGCTTCCATGGATTATGTTTAGGACATATTACACATTTTGTATAAACCTTATGAGCTATTATAGGTGTAGGTTTCCAGTAGTATTGTTTTCCCCAAGCAATCATTTTCTCAGGTCCCCAGTGACTGAGCTCACAGACATGCTGCAGCATAGGAAATTAAAATCACATAGGCAAAATAAGTCTGTAATTGGGTCCATACCATAAGATACAAGCGGGGGAGAGGCACTCCCACTTGGGTTAGCTATATCGGCTTTTCCCTCTCTGAAGCCTTTCCTTGAGCTTCTCAGACGTCCTTTTTGATATAAAGCTTATTTTAAACATAGCCACCTTTATGGTTTCATCCAATATTGGTGTTGAAGCAGCCTGTTTGGAAACATGATTTCCTTTACTCTCCAGAAAGTCAAATTCAAAAGGTCTAGGAATGTTAACAATAGCCTTTGGTGTATGGGGGGGGGGGGCGTGGTAACTGGACAGCTTACAGATCAGAAACCCGAGAGCCATGTTTGATGGTTTGTCCAGAGTAGGTTAAATATCTTTATTGCTTCCATTACATTCCAAAGTCATGAGCTACACCGAAGGGCTGTCACTGTAAATATTAGCCATTTGATTTTTGTCAAATTGAAATGCTCTGGTGAGCACCATTAACTCTGTTAATTGTGCTGATTTTACTTTAGGTAAGGGATTGCTCTCCATGATGTACAACAGCATAGCCTGCCCAGTATTTCCCAGACTCATCCTTTAGTTATGATCCATCAGTAAACCAGAAAACATCAGCATTTTCCAGTGGTGTCTCCTGTAAATCCTGTCTGGGCCTCAGTAGCTGTTCTGTTAGTAAAACAGTCAAGGAGTATCTCATTGGTTGCTTCAGGAAGTAATGTTGCAGGATTAAGAGTATTCCGGGCCGGGCGCGGTGGCTCACGCCTGTAATCCTACCACTCTGGGAGGCCGAGGC
>VBSM01000865.1:4166020-4187991 GCA_008086735.1 Cheirogaleus medius | reverse complement strand
AAAAAAAAAAAATTCTGAGCGGAAAAGTGGCAGTGGAAAATAACCATGTAATCTTAGAGGAAACATGGGGTCCAGTCAGATATGTTCTAGCCCTAAGAATAGCAGAATTTTGGAGAAGGAAAAAAAATAGCTAAAACCACGTGGGAAGATAATTTAAAAGAGAATAATAGGACCAAAGAAAGATAAGTCTCTAAGAATAAGTCCCTTTCATTTCATTTCATTTTCATTAAACCAAGCATTTAATATTATAGTTTGCGAATAGGATGGAGAAATAAGAGCTGACTGACAAAACAGATTCACTACTGTCGAATCTTTATTTCTAAAAGGTTTAAAAGAGTACAACCAATATCCTTAGATCCCTCAAAGCCCCTCTAAGAATCCATCAGTCAGAAATATTATGATTAGTACACATATGTAAATATGTACAAAGAGGTGCACTGGATCTTTGTATTTATAATAGAAAAGATGCAAAATAATAGAAATGTCTGTAAACACATGCTCAGCTTGGTGGTGATTCCATGCGACAGAACAGTACATAGCAGCCGGACTGGAAGGTAGATCCGTGTATGGACATGAAAAAGATGTGGACACAACATTGTTCAGTGAAAAAGCACGAGGCAGAACATGGGTGGTCAGAGGTGTGAGATCTGTAACCGCAGCGCCGTATGACCGCCAGGGGAAACGCTCGTGGGGCTGACGGGGAGGGCGGCACCATGTGGATGCCCAGGCAGAGGCCAGTGCCACTGAGGGCAGGGACGGGGAAAGGAAGCGGGTCCCCAACAGTGTCACTGGAACCACTGGGGCGAGATCACCTGAATCTAGGCCTCATCTTTTGTTTGCAGAGCCAAGTCAATTTGAGTTTGCTCAAATTTTACTTGTAAGCAAAATCAAACAAAAACAAAACTCTCTACAAAAAAAAATTTTTTTTTTTAATTAGCTGGGCGTGGTGGTGGACATCTGTAGTCCTGGCTACTTGGGAGACCTGGGCAATAGACTGAGACCCTGTCCCTAAAATAAATAAATAAAGTCTATTCAAAAATGTATGTGTACAGGCCAGGCGCAGTGGCTCACGCCTGTAATCCTAGCACTCTGGGAGGACGAGGTGCGTGGATCATTTGGGCTCAGGAGTTCGAAACCAGCCTGAGCAAGAGCGAGACCTGGTTTCTACTAAAAATAGG
The DNA here is from genome assembly GCA_008086735.1 of Cheirogaleus medius. Taxonomy (NCBI): domain Eukaryota; kingdom Metazoa; phylum Chordata; class Mammalia; order Primates; family Cheirogaleidae; genus Cheirogaleus; species Cheirogaleus medius. The sequence continues at coordinate 4,186,813 of VBSM01000865.1, read as the reverse complement.
AACAAATTAATTGGCCAACTAAAATTATATAGAAAAAATTAGCCGGGCATGGTGGCGCATGCCCGTAGTCCCAGCTACTCGGGAGGCTGAGGCAGGAGGATCGCTCGAGCCCAGGAGTTTGAGGTTGCTGTGAGCTAGGCTGACACCACAGCACTCTAGCCCAGGCAACAAGAGTGAGACTCTGTCTCAAAAAAAAAAAAAAAAGTATGTGTACAAAAAAGAAGCTTACGCATAAAAAGATGCTATTTAAAGTGGTAATTTAGTGTATTTTATCATCTTTTGTATCAAAACAAAAATGAGAGGTAAAGTGTGAAAAATATCACAATATATTTACCAGTTAGTTATATTAGAGAATCCCAATGACTCTCATGTTAAAAGACTATAACATTCCATATAAATTATAAATTTCTCATAATTTATACATTTATTTTTAACTACTGGTGGTAAAAAATTATTTGCCTGGTTAGATAAAGTATAACTGAATTGGGAAGCTCATTTTTACCCATTTTACTCACTTTAGACCTATTTCTGCTAGTCTCTCAAGACTTCCTGTCAAGCTGAAATATACAACTTTTTTCATTTTTGATCTTAGCATTTGTAAGGGATAAATAATTGATTAGCATAGGAATTATGGGAACATATTTAGCTTATGCACAGCACTAAGCTATTTTTAAATGTCCTTAGGCATCAACCCAAAATGTACATCCAAAGGATGTCAATTGGAAATTGGGAAGTGAAGCGACAGTATGGATTAGAATTATGAAATGTGAAATGCAACAAGAGGAAAAGCAGTTGTCAGTTTCACTTTTACTTAAATAGTCAGTCTACCTTGCTATATTTTAAAAAATTCCTTAAATGTCTGTCTGGTAAGACTGTAACCTCTTTGAGGGCAGAATCTTCCATTTGAATTTCAACAAAATCTGGTTGAGAGTAGAAACTTCAAAATGGATTGAAGAAAAAGTATAATTTAAAAAATTTTTATTTTAATATGATAAGAAAGAACATTTAACATGAGATCTACATGCTTAATAAATTTGTAAGTGTACAATACAGTAGTGTTAACTATAGGACTGTGTTGTATAGCAGATCTCTAGAACTTGTTCATCTGACATAATTAAAACTTGATACCTGTTAATTAGTAACACACCATTCCCACACCCGAGCCCTTGGGAACCGCTATTCTACTCTCTGATTCTTTGAGTTTGACTATCTTAAATATATCATATAAGTGGAATCATGAAGTATTTGTCCTTCTGTGATGACTTATTTCACGTAGCATAATGTTCTCAACTTTTATCCATTTGGTTGCATATTACTGGATTTCCTTCTTTTTTAAGGTTGAATAATATTCCATTTTATGTATATACCACACTCTCTTTATCCATTCATCCATCAGTGAATATTTGGGTTCTTTCCACATCTTGGCTATTGTGAATAATGCTACAATGAATATTAGAGTGCTAATATCTCTTCAAGATCCTGATTTCAATTCTTTTGAATAAGTTCGAAGAAATGAGATTGCTGGATCATACGATAATTCTGTTTTTAATTTTTTGGAGGAATCTGTATACTGTTTGCCATAGAGAACATACCATTTTGAACTCCCATAAACAGTGTGCAAGGGCTCCAATTTCTCCACATCCTCGCCAACACTTGCCAATCTTTTTTTGACAATAGCCATCCTAACAGATGTGAGGTGATATCTCATTGGGGTTTCATTTCCCTGATTATTAGTGATGTTGAACATCTTTTCATATACTTGTCAGCCATTTGTATGTCTTCTCTGAAGAAATGTCTATTCAAGTCAATTTTTAAAGCTTTGGCTTCATAACTTTGTTCTTAGCAATGATTTCATAAATATATGATACCAAAAGCACAAGCTGCAAAAGCAAAAATAGACAAGTGGGACTGCATCAAACTATGAACAGAGTGAAAAGGCAACCTACAAAAATGTGGGAAAATATTTGCAAACCATATATCACAGAAGGGGTTAATTTCTAAAATATACGAAGAACTCCTACAACTCAATAGCAAAACAAAAACAGAAACAAAACAAACACCCTAATTTTAAAAAGTATAATTTTAAAACTTGAACTTGTATATATTTATGAAAGCGTAAGTCTGGAAATATTTCATTCAGAAAATTTTTATTTTTTATTCAGTGCCTAAGGTCCCAGGCCCACCTGGGGGGGTAACAGAAGTAATGCTGTCAATGCCTTAAATGGAATGACCCTCAGCTCCCGCCTGCTCAAGAAATCACTCAGCCTCTTTCATGCCCCACACTCACTCCCCAGGCATTTCCGGGATCCACCAGGGCGTGTCAGGTATCTCCTCTGAAATGGGTCCACTCGGGCTGTTCTGCCCAGCTTCTTTGTTGAGGGGTTTCGCCCTGGCCTCTGCCACTGGTGCTCCTGTTGGGCACACAGCTGTCCTCTGTGGGTGGCCACACTGAGTTGGCCGAAGGTGCAGACCATGGAGGAAGAACCTCTCCCCACTTCCATGTTGCAGCCTCGAGGCTCTCAGCCAGAGTTTTGTTTGTTTGTTTGTTTGTTTTTTGAGACAGTCTCACTCTGTTGCCCGGGCTAGAGTGCCGTGGTGTCAGCCTAGCTCACAGCAACCTCAAACTCCTGGGCTCAAGCAGTCCTTCTGCCTCAGCCTCCCGAGTAGCTGGGACTACAGGCATGCGCCACCATGCCCGGCTAATTTTTTCTGTATATTTTTAGTTGGCCAATTAATTTCTTTCTATTTTTCATAGAGACGGCGTCTGGCTCTTGCTCAGGCTGGTTTCAAACTGCTGACCTTGAGCGATCCTCCCGCCTCGGCCTCCCAGAGTGCTAGGAGTACAGGCGTGAGCCACTGGGCCCAGCCTCAGCCAGAGTTTTATAAATCCTTCTGGGAACACGACTCTTCCACCTTGGGGCCCAACCCTGAGACAACAGTGGCTGGGGGACCTACGCCTGACCACCCTCCCTCTTTGCCTTCTTCTCACCCACTCTCCCCAGGCCTCCCAGCCCCCCACACGACCCCATCTGCTGCACACATCTGCTGCCTCTGCTCCTACCAGTTCACATAAATTGGGTGCTGGGAGAAATCCTCGACCATACGTGGAATTGTAGTTTGAATTTAGTTAGGACTTGTGCACTAAAACAGGAGAAGAGGTTTCAAGGAACTTAACCGAATAGTAGACTTCCTTGTCTATCACTCTAATAATAGTTTTGGGGAGAGGGAATGTGCTACACCTAAACCAAAGGCTTCCTTTCTCTTATGCCAGAGGAAGGGAGACCTGCCCTCAGCAATCACTGCTTTTACGTTGTACCCACTATGGCAGGACTTCCCTCAAGGCACAGGGGGGCATGTGAAGAAGACTATAATGTCGTTACTCTCCTTGAGTATCTTAGAGAACGGATGGGGTGACACAAGTGTGAAGAGTAATTGTGATATAGCGATACAGTGAGTGCCAAGCCTTGTGGATGTCTTCTGCTTGGAGAAGTCTGGAAGAAAGCCCTCCCAGGTCCACCCACAGCGTCCGGAGCTTGTGTCTACCACAGCGCTTTGCTCACCCGGAGTGAAAGCCCCCATCTCGAGCCATATCCCCATCTCTGAAACTGCCCCCCCCCCGCCCCCAGTGAGAGGGTTGATTTCCTAGCAATCATGTCTGTACTACTGAGCTCACCTTCTGCCCCAGATTAATCAGACCAGAAGTGAATGTTTGGTCTATGCAGGAATTTTAGAATTAGCATCTGTTAAGACTGTCACCCCATCCCCTGTGTACGACTGGACCATACGCCAGAAATTCGGGGGCTGGGGAGCAGTCGCGATTGGCCTTGTGACTGCAAGAGAGAAAGCCAGTCTTCAGAAAGAGAGAAGAATGAATCAGGAATGTAGGGAGAAAAAGGGGGAGACTAATTTGTGGGTTCCTAATAATTTTCTTGATTCTGTTTTGATCCTTTTCTGTGGCTTAAAATATATTATTGTCCTTGAGTTCCTTGATATATGCCTCTGTAAAAGTCCTACTTTTTTGGGCCTTAATTTACATAAATTTGGTTTTGGCCCTTGAATCAAATAGCCAATATTTATTGAGTAGTTACCTAATTTGCCAAGCACTGTATTGTACTAAAGAATTTCCACGTGTTCACTTAATCTTCACAAAACACTATGAGGCTCTCTTTAACACAGAGAGGTTATAGAATCCGATTTCAGAGGTCATGCTCCTCAGGATTCTGCCTCCCAAAGTCTCTTAAATATTAGACACTGTGTTGCAATTAGTGATTTCTCTCGGCTGTCTTGCCCATGACCTGTAAGCATCTTAAGGTCAGGGACCATGATTTATTGGTCTTTGCACTCACAGCGCAAAGTTAAATGAATGGGCGAGAGAAGTGATTATGGCCTAACCACACCGCAGTGCAATTGTTTCCGTCTTCTCTCCTAATACATCAGTAACTCTCAAGTCCTTCAGGGGGCAGAGGGGGGAGTATCATATCATTTGAAAGATGCTTTTCAAATTCAATGCATGCCTTCCAAGGAGCTCCCTAAGGAAACCACTGTTAACAATGCAAGTGTGTCATATAACTCAGGTGTAGTAAGGCCGTTGAACAAAAGGCTGAGCACCATTATTGAGCTTCTTGAGGTAAGCACTGTGCCTTTTCATCTTTTCATTGCTATATACCCATTGTCTAACCGAATGTCTGGCACATAATGAATGCACGATAAATAGTGGTTGAATGAAGAAAGGCTTCTTTTTTTTTTTTGAGACAGTGTCTAGCTCTGCCCCCGAGGCTAGAGGCAGTGGTGTAATCATAGCTCACTGTAGCCTTGACCACCTGGGCTCAAGCGATCCTCCTGCCTCAGCCTCTTGAGTAGCTAGGACTACAGGTGTGCCACTATGCCTTGTTAATTTTTTTAAAATAATTTTTTGTAGAGACAGGGTCTCACTATATTGCCCAGGCTGTTCTTGAACTCCTGGCCTCAAGTAATCCTCCCGCGCTGGGTTTATAGGTATGAGCCACTGTGTACACACCAAGGCTGTTTTTTAATATGTAGTTTCTAATTTATTCTTTTCACCACTTCAAAGATATTTCATACCTTCTGGATTCCATTATTACTATTGAGAATTCTGCTGTCGATTTTATTGCTTTTCTGTTTTTCTGAAAGTCTTTTGTTTTTTACACTTCATATTTTTCTCTTTGTCTTTGGTTTTCAGAAGTTCTACTCTAATACATCGAAGTGGGATTTTTTTCTTTGTATTTATCCTACTTGGGGTTTCTAGAGCTGTTCGATATCTTTCATCAATTTTGGAAAATTCTCAACCATTATTTCTTCAAATATTCCCTCATCTGTATTCTCTCTCCTTTTCCTTTTGTTACTCCAATTACAAATATTTTAGTCCTTCTACCTCTATCTCTTACCTTCTATTGTTTCCATCATTTTTTCTCTTAGTGCTTCATACTATATATTTTTTCCTGACCTACCTTCTGATTTATTAATTCTCTCTTCAGCTATATCTAATATGAGGTTAATCCCATACATAGTCATCCCTTGGTATCTGCAGGAGATTGGTTGCAGGACCTCCCACAGATACCAAAATCTGTAGATGTTCATAGTCCCTTATATAAAATGATGTGATATTTTCATATAACCTCACATCCTCCCATATACTTTAAATAATTTCTGGATTACTTATAATGCCTGATACAATGTGTAAATGCTATGTAAATAGTTGTTATACTATATTGTTTAGGGAGTAATGACAAGGAAAAACATCTGTACATGTTCAGTACCGATGCAATTTATTTATTTATTTTTATTTATTTATTTTTTTTGAGACAGAGTCTCACTTTGTTGCCCAGGCTAGAGTGAGTGCTGTGGCATCAGCCTCGCTCACAGCAACCTCAATCTCCTGGGCTCAAGCAATCCTACTGCCTCAGCCTGCCGAGTAGCTGGGACTACAGGCATGCGCCACCATGCCCGGCTAATTTTTTCTGTATATATTTTTAGTTGGTCAATTAATTTCTTTCTATTTTTAGTAGAGACAGGGTCTCGCACAGGCTGGTTTCGAATTCCTGACCTTGAGCGATCCTCCCGCCTCGGCCTCCCAGAGTGCTAGGATTATAGGCGTGAGCCACCACGCCCGGCCAGTACCGATGCAATTTATTTTTCAAGTATTTTCGATCCTTGATTTCTTGAATCCACAAATGTAGAACCCGCAGATATGAAGGTGTTCTCTATATAGTAATATACTGTATTCAATTCTTAATATTGGTTATCATATTTTTCAGTCCTATAATTTTCATATAGTTCTATTTTATAGTTTCCAATTTTCTGGTGAGTTCTCAAGCTTGTCTGTAATCTCTTGGAACATGTTCAGCATATTTATTTTAAAACTTTTGAGTAAGAGCTACATTATTTTGCTCCCTTATGGGTCTATTTCTATTGTCTGTTGTTTCTCTAGGCTTCAACTTACTCGACTTCACATAACCCTATTTATTTTTTATTGTGTGTAAGACATTGTATATTAATTATTACAGAAATAATTTGAATCTAATATAATGTTATCTATTATAGAGAAAATTTACATTTGCTTTTAGAAGGTGCGTAGGGACAATAGCAATTCTCTATAATGTTATTTTAATATAGGCCTTGAGATAATTAGAAGCTGGACTTAAGTTCATCCTTTTTTTTTTTTTTTTTGAGACAGGGTCTAGCTCTGTCATCTGGGCTAGAGTGCATTGGTGTTGTCATAGCTTACTGCAACCTCAAATTCCTGGCCTCAAGCAATCCTTCCACCTTGGTCTCCCCAAATTCGGGTATTACAGGTATAAGCCACCATGCCTGGGGAACCTGCGACCTTGGGCTACATGTGGCCTTCTGGATCCTTGAGTGTGGCCTTTTGACTGAATCCAAATTTTAAGAACAAATCCATTTAATAAAGGAATTTGTTCTGTGAAGTTTGGATTTGGTTGAGGGGCTATACTTGGGGATCTGGAGGGCCACAGGTTCCCCACCCCTGGTTGAGTTTCCCAACTCAAAGCATGAATTTTTTTCCCTTCGAGGTTCCCCTTATTTGTAGATCCCCCTCAAAATATTACATATCTGCTCAGATTCTCAATCTCTCAGTTAACTCATTAGGAGTTGGCAGATGTCCTGAGAGAACAGTAGCCCTAAAGCTGGACACACCTTCTTGGATTTACTTTTCTGGATTTTAGTCCTGTAATTTTTTGCTATGTTGTTAGTTCCCCCAATGCCTGCAAATGAATTATTCTTATATATTATGCAGGTTTTCTAGTTGTTTTCAGTGGAAAAGTTGTTCACCATTATTTAGTCTGCCATTTTCAGAAGATCTCTAACTCAGCCCTTATTAAAATTTTATTCTTACCAGACAAGCTAATAATAAACAAAATACAGGTTTTTAAAATTTATGTCACTTTCTGTTTCTTAACTCACTGGTAAAGATGCTGTTAAAGTACTTTCTAAATAACTAAGACGCAAGGCAGATGGCCAAACAAGATAAATGAAAAGATCTGGTGAATTCAGAAACTGTATAGTTTGTCTGAACAATGGAGATAAAAGAAACATTCCCCAAATTAGGTTGAGCAGACATTTTCCCTTTTAAAGGGCAATCCCATTTTCGGTTTTTATGTGTTATTTGTTCCCTGAAGCAAATTTCTCTTTATGCAAGGCATAAAGTAATCAGCTATTTCATCAAGTAGAACAGAACTTGTTTTTTCCTTCCTCTGTAACCTGGGGTTGTACATACCATATGTCATGCCAGGGATGTAAACAGCACCAGGTTGAAGGTTCAAGCAAGGCAGGTGACCTTATAAGAAGGATTATAGCCCAGTCAGGGATCAAAACTAAACGTATCTCTCTAAACCTGGTCCAGGGTAAGTCAGCCAAAGTGGACATGAGCTAGTGTGTTTCCCCGAAAATAAGACAGGGTCTTATATTTATTTTTCCTCAAGAAGACACCCTAGGGCTTATTTTCAGGGGATGTGTTATTTTTTTTAAGTACAGTACAACAATCTACATTTATTCAAATATAGTTAAGTCGTCTTCTTCTGGAACATCATCATAACTCTCCAAACCCCGAATTCCATCCTGAATTTCTTGCGACTCTATTTCCTTTAGCACCATTGGCCCCAATCTCTCCTGTCGAGCCATAGAGCTCTCATGGGGCTGATGAGAAGGGCTGCTCATGTTCTTTACCGCTCCACGACGAAATGCATGGGTTGTGCAGATGCGCTGCGTAGCCACGTCCATCACTAGGTCTTATTTTCGGTGTAGGGTTTATATTGCGCAAATGCTTAGAAATCCTGCTGGGGCTTATTTTATGGGTAGGTCTTATTTTCGGGGAAACACGGTAAGGGGGCAAGGTGGCACCGGTAGTCAAATAGGCCGCAGCACCCCAGGGAGTCCTAAAGATCTGGATAGGGCCCAGCAGCCGGAAGGATCCAGTGAGACATGGTACCTGCTTTCATCTCCTTCTGATCCAGAACCAGCCTCTTTCTGGATGGGACCAGCCTAGAGGAAAGCAAGGGAAGGGAATTTCACACTGGTTTCTGTGGGCAGAGAGGGATGCAGAATTTTATACTTCTCCTAACAGAGGCAATTACAGCCTCTAAGAAGCAAAGCGAGGGTGGTATTTCCCCAGAGTTGATCCCATTTCTCTCCCTGGGTGGACAGCAATTTCAGGACAGGGGTAATGTTTGTTGATAATATCTGCCACTGTGCTAATTTGAAACTAAAACAGAGATGAAATGCACACGCAAAAAAGCATAAGGGAAAAACCAAGAGAGGGTTGCAGGCTCCTCTCTTGCCTCTCTCCAAGAACCACTGCTCACTCTGCACTGTTGTGCACCTGAGAGGCCAGGGCGCCCTGTCCCCCTTCTTTTGTAAGGAAATGGGGCAGAACAAGACTACTTCACTTTCCCTGCCTCTCCTGCCTCATCTGTTTCCACCTAATAACCTATTAATAGCAGCTCTGAATTAAAAGGGAACTTGAACTTAGTGATCCTGTCATGATCACATCCTCATCCAAAGCAGGAATTCCTTTTAAAGCACTTGTGTCTACTGGTTGACAAGACTCTGCTTAAGTACCATCAGTGTCAGAAAAATGGTTAGGGCATTCCTTTTATTTTCATTTCATTGTATGTTAAAATGCGCGCAGAACAAAAGAGTGTGCTAAGCAGGCCATTCTCCATCCTTCCTCAGTCTCCCTCCCTGTGGCACCCATTGTTAGGTGTCTGTGTGATTTCATAGGAGGGTTTTGTACACAGGACATAGGTGCAGGACACCCTTCCTTCAAACAGCACCACACACATACTTTTTAAAAAGCAAATGACAATAATTCTATATTAAATTCAATTTTTGAGCACTGTAATTGACAGAGAGTTTTATCTAAAATTGAACTGGAGGCCGGACGCTGTGGCTCAGGCCTGTAATCCTAGCACTCTGGGAGGCTGAGGCAGGCGATCGCTCAAGGTCAGGAGTTGTGGAAACCAGCCTGAGCAAGAGCGAGACCCCGTCTCTACTAAAAATAGAAACAAATTAATTAGCCAATTAAAAATACATAGAAAAATTAGCCGGGCATGGTGGCGCATGCCTGTAGTCCCAGCTACTCGGGAGGCTGAGGCAGGAGGATCGCTTGAGCCCAGGAGTTTGAGGTTGCTGTGAGCTGAGCTGACGCCACGGCACTCTAGCCCGGGCAACAGAGTGAGACTCTGCCTCAAAAATAAATAAATAAATAAAATTGGACTGGAATTCCTGTGGATTTCAAATGGTTAGTCCTTGTTTTTGGCTTCTAAAGCATCGTAGAATGAGCTGAGCTCTTCTAGGTGGTGATGGTTCTGCAAGGATTTCCAGACAGCCATTGCTTGTCTCCTCCAACCTGCTACCTCTCTCAGCCCACCCCTTTACCATGCCTTCATCGCCCCCCAAAATATTTCAAATTTCTTTAACTATTCCTCCTGTGGCATTGTGGAATTAAAATGATTATATGCATTTCTTGCCAAAGAAAAACATTGAACTTGGTTCGAGTTAGATAAAACAGGTTAATTACTTTTGGGAAACATTTATTTGTGTTTGCTATTATAGCATCATTGTCTGTTGCATAGCATATGTTATGATAGCACTGAGTTATAGACTGAAGACTTTCCATATCTGAATTATCTGAATTTCACTTGCATAAATAAGATAATCAGATACTCATGTGATTTTTTTTTAAGTTGGAAAAGTAAACTTTAAGAATTGAGATAGGGCCGGGCGTGGTGGCTAACGCCTGTAATCCTAGCACTCTGGGAGGCCGAGGCGGGAGGATCGCTCAAGGTCAGGAGTTCAAAACCAGCCTGAGCAAGAGTGAGACCTCGTCTCTACTAAAAATAGAAAGAAATTAATTGGCCAACTAAAAATATATAGAAAAAATTAGCCGGGCATGGTGGCGCGTGCCTGTAGTCCCAGCTACTCAGGTGGCTGAGGCAGGAGGATTGCTTGAGCCCAGGAGATTGAGGTTGCTGTGAGCTAGGCTGACGCCACGGCACTCACTCTAGCCTGGGCAACAGAGTGAGACTCTGTCTCAAAAAAAAAAAATTAAAAAAAAAAAAAGAATCGAGATAATTTTAAAAAATGTAAGGCGATCCTTTTGTAGTCCATAAGCATGATGATTGGGTTTTCACGCTCACGTATGAGACGTGCCTCCCTCAAACCTTCTTACCGTGTCTACACATTACCCGTCTGACATGAAAAAAAATATATTTCCTAAAGTGAAAACAAGTTTCAATACATTTTATTGTATGGGATGTTTATAGATACTATCAAATTCACTAACTGAAAAGAAAATATATGGATTAAATTGAAAGAAAATTTAAACTCCCAGCTATATAAACTCTCTATTAACTAGAAATTGATTAACCATGATAATCAACTAATTAGGCTTCCCTCCTCAGAGTAATGAAAGTGGAGCTACCTCAGGTTCCATATTTATCAAAGAATTTGTGCTTTGACATAAAGATCAAGAAACAGAATTGCAGGGAGATATTTTAGGACAAGAGGACTTTCCCAAATTCTTAAAATGCATGTGCAAGGATGAAAAACACTGCAACTGAATCAGTTGTGTCCCAGTTTTGCCTTTTGTCTGAACTGCAGTTCCTCACAACGTCATCATCATCAAGAGTGAATATTTAGTGAGCATTTACTACATGCCAGCCTTACATAAATCATTTGCATAAAGGTTCAAGCCCTTATTAACCCTGTATTACAAATGAGGATCAGGCTCAGAGAGAGGTTAGCTAGCTTATCTAAGGACACACAGCCCAAAGTGAGGGGGGAGTTGGAATTCACATGCAAATAGCCTGAGCCCCACCTCTGCCTTAGGAGCTGTAGTTTCTTCAATCTATTCTACTCAACACTGTCTGCCAGATCTCCCTGCAGGGTACTTCTCAGATGGTTCTTTTGTAAAAATCTTAACTGTCTCTTGATTTGCATACGTTCCACTCCACATTTTCTAACCTGGCATTCAAGGCCTTTTACAAAGTGCTTCTAGACATATCTCAGCGAGATCTACCCACTGCCCCTGGAAATGTGGTGCCACCCTTTTTATTATTAAACCAGATTATTCCTTTCATAAAAGATTTCTGCCTACCCCATCTGAAAATCCAAAGGCAAGGATGGTGAAATTCATATTATTTCCTTAAATATTAATACAATATCATGTATAGTTATTTGTATACATGAATTATCTCCTTTAATATCCTATAAGAAGATAGAAACCAATGTCTAGCTCTTTCTATACCCTTTCTTGGGAACTCAACACTTCCTGAAGATATGGGCTGCTGGCTTTTTCCAGAATTGGGAGGTGGAGGGATTTGGGGCCCCCGTGGAGGTGGAATTGCTCACGGCGCTGCTCTAAGCTCCAGGGAGTCGCCTTGGGAGCTAGACAATTACTAGCTTCTTTCAGTATCACTTCTACCTTGTTTTACCAACAAAGGAAAACTGTTAAGCCTCAGGCCATAGGAGTTAAATGGAAATGCCCCTCCTTGCTAGTCAAACCCAGTGCCTTGGGCTTCGTTGCTTTGCCAGCTTACCTGGGAAAAGAGAATTCAAGTTCTTATTCAGTTTGGGAACAGTCATTCACTAGAATCTCTTGCAGACTGACTGGAAACCAGAATTTTACCCTGTGGGTTTAGGTTGAATGGTTAGGCAATCGAGTTGATCTTGGCAATCAAAAGTACCTTTGCATTTTTCTTTTACGGTGCCCCCCATAAAGCTAACGTATTTAAATTGCTGTGATATAGACAATTAAGAATGGCCCTTCGCCTTTTTACAATAAGGGTTCACAGTCCTTTAGCAAGTGAGACTGAGGGGGAAAAAAGAATTTCCTTGACTTGTGGCCTTGCAAACCGACGGCTAGCCAACACTGCCTCCTAGTGTCCAAGGCAGCAGACTATGCCTCGCGGATTTGGCCACGAAGCCATGGTTGGTTGGAGGGGGAGGTTTTGGAGCATGTATGAGTATGTATTTACTGCCCAGCACAAACTATGGATTTAAAAGTTTAATCATATTATGTAATGGATGCCAAACAAGGAACTTTTGACCTTTCGTGTCCAGGATTCAAACCAGGTCTACAAACTCGTACACCTTCATTCATGAGCCTGGCGGGTAGGAATGGGATACCAGGAGCATCGGTGGCAAAGGTGTGCCCTTTATGAAGGCACTTTCCGCAGTTTTTAAAATGTCACGTGAATCCAAAAACACTTCTGAGGACGGCATCAGGCTCTAAGGTGCCAGTCTGCATTTAAAGGATTTAAAATGGGAGAAAAGAGATTTTCTTTCTTTTGTTGCTTCCTTTTTATTCTATGAGGTTGCCGAAGCTAGTAAACTGTGCTACAGAGTTTGCAAACACAGGCTATTTGTTTTTTCCTGTGTGTACCACAGCACGATAGGGGACTCTCTGCTTTCTAACCAAGGCTGGCTTCATGGGCACGTGACAGGTCCCACGCTTAGGATGGTCCCACACTTGGTTCAAGACTGCAGTCACTATCTTTGAATTCTTAATGCTTTTTTTTTTTTTTTTTTTGAGACAGAGTCTCACTCTGTTGCCTGGGCTAGAGTGCCATGGCGTCAGCCTAGCTCACAGCAACCTCAAACTCCTGGGCTCCAGTGATCCTCCTGCCTCAGCCTCCCGAGTAGCTGGGACTACAGGCACATGCCACCATGCCCGGCTAATTTTTTCTATATATTTTTAGTTGGCCAATTAATTTCTTTCTATTTTTAGTAGAGACGGGGTCTTGCTCTTGCTCAGGCTGGTCTTAATGCTTTTTGAACCAGGGCACCCACATCTTCATCTTGCACTGGGACCTGCAAATGATGTAGCACTGTGGTCCCCAACCCCCAGGCTGTTGAGGACCTGGCTGCTGATCTCCACTGTCCCCTTCTCCCCTCTGAGGAAAAATTGTCTTCCATGAAACTTGGGTGGGGGCACACAGCAGGAGGTGAGCGGCAGGGAGCGGGTGAAGCTTCATCTGTATTTACAGCTGCCCTCCATCGCTCACATCACCACCTAAGCTCCATACCCTCCCCTTCCCCGTTTGATGGAAACATTGAATGTCTTCCATCAAACTGGCCCCTGGTGCCAAAAAGGTTGGGGACTGCTGATGCGGCAGGTCTTGCAGGTAATAGAATGTGTTACCTTCTTCGCCTCTTTTCTCTTCTGCCTCTTTCTTGCCTGTACTCTGTTTTTGGTGCCGTGCTGTGCCCCAAACCTTGCCTGGAAGAAGAGAAGAGTCTTGGCAATGGCGATGGCAACCTGCCCCATCTTTTGCCTCCCAACCACAGCATCTGAGACCAGCAGTGTGTGTCCTTTTGTGAAGCTCACCTGCAAGGGGCACCACACAGTCGCCAGCGAGGCCCAGGCATTACTAGGGTTTGCTTTATCATCTCTTGCTGGATCCTCTCTAGTTACCATGTTTATTTTTGCTCCCACCTTTAAACGGTTAGTTACCCTGCTGGCAAACGCAGGTATCTGGTACAAAAGCACCTGGGACTGACTGCTCTGTGGCTTAGGGAACGATTGTGACCCATTTGCTTCAGAGCTTATATTCTGTGTCGTATCTTTTCCCTCTGACCACGTCTAGCAGGTTTCTGCTTTCCTCTAGGACTGTTCGCCTACCTGCCATCCTACCATCCTACCTATCTACCATCCTACCTACCTCCCATCCTACCTACCTACCTATCTACCATCCTACCTACCTACCTGCCATCCTACTTACCTGCCTATCATCCTACCTGCCTACCTACCATCCTACCTTCCTACCTATCTACCACACTACCTACCTTCTTACCTACCTGTCTGCCTACCTATCAATCATCCTAGCTACCTGCCTATGAGAGTGCACACCTGGAATACCAGCGATATGCCAGATACTGTTAATAGGTTCTATACATCCACACCCTGTCATCTTCACCACAAACTACAAGGTTAGTCATTTATTTCTGCATTTTCCACTTGAGAAAACTGAAGTTCACAGAGAGGTTGGGGAACTTGACGGATCTGGAAATCGATCTCTGATCCTTCTGCATCCAAAGCCCATACTTCTACCTGCATGCCAGTGGTTCTCAAACTGTGGTCTCCAGAGCAGCACCTGGGGACCGGTTAGAAATGCCAATTCTAAGCCCCACCCCAGACCTACCGAATCTGAAACTCTGGAGGTGGGGCCAGCGATCTGTGTTTTAACAAGCACTCCTGGGGACATGGATGCCGGCTAGGGCGGGAACTGCTGTTCTGCACCACGCTGCACCCTATTCCCGTCTGCCTTCCCCTCTCAGCACATCCTGGAACCGGCAACCAACACGCTGGATCCTTACACGGTCGCTCAGTTGAGTCACACCTCCTTCACCTGAGCTCCATCCAGAGATGTCCCTCGCAGGGGCAGAGTGGACCCTGCGTCTGGGTCCCTGCCTTTTGGTCTTTGCCTGGTTATCCTACACGCCTCCTCAAGCCAGCTTATCCTGAACTTCACCTCAAACGTGCCCTGCCCCCGCCTCCTTGAGGTTGGTTAATTATCTCACTTCTCTCCCGTATACCCAGGCTGAAAGCCAGAGTTCTCTTCAATCACTCCGTGTATATCATCTTGAAAATATCCCTTTCACTTATCCCAACTCTTCCAGCCCTGGCACACCTCAGTTCTCTCATTACTTCTAACCTTCTCACCCTTCTACCTCTTGTCTGTGCGTCAGCCTACCTTACACACGATCGAGAGTCTTTCTAGAAGAGGGTTCCTGAGCCCATAATCAGGTATAAAAACTTTCAGTCCTTTGGCCCGCCCCTCCCCCACACAGCGCTTTCTCTTTCTTTTCTGGCATCTTTCTTGAGTTGGAATCATTTGTGTGCTTGCCTGATGTGATGGTTTCTAGAAGGCATTCAATATATTCAGTCTCACTTTTTTGTGTGTGTGGTTTTTTTGTTTTTTAATAGTCACATCGACTAGCTGATTAGACATCTGCCATTGGGAGAGAATGCGAGGGGCATTACCAACATTTCTGCAGACCAATAATGAACGTTCCCAATGACCCAGAACAAACTCCCAGTAACCCAGAAACTATGTCTCAGTGACTGCAATGAGAAAGGCCCTACAGCTGAAAGCAGAAAGCTTTTTAAATGACCATAGAATCACCATTGCAAAAGTGGCCTTGGGGCCAATTTAAGAAGTAGACAAGTTCTCAGTATTAGGGCCTTAATGACACAATCACTACCACCCTCCTTATTTAGTCTGATTCATTAAGCGCTTGGTTGCCATGAACTAAATCCAGTCCTTTTGTTGCTGGGCGAGGTAATAAATGGTGAATGGCACCTTTCTGCAGCACTCCCTTGATTAGCTCAAGATGACCTCATGCTAGTGTTACACCAGCGTGACTCAGCCTGATGTCATCGACTCCTGTTAAGTGACTGCTGATTCCTCCAGCAATCGGCACCTTCCCAAAAGCTTCAACACAGAAGAGTCTTAAAAGCCTTTTGTTCTAGCTTTTTCTTTTTGGGTGTTGTGCAAGATGTTTTAACTTTGAGTTAATTGTCTCTCTTGACATATTAAGTCTTTAATGTTTGGTGTCTTGCATGCAAACAACTTGTTGAGAATGAGCCCCCCCTTCCTTTACAGTTTTTAGTAAAAGCTATCTTCTAATGAGACTAAGTGGAATAAAAAAATCTAAATCCAAGAACCAGTTTACTCTGGTTAGAGAATATTAGTCAGTGTTTCAGCTCATGAATTATTAATAATAACACCTGACATTTGTATAGCTCTTCTCATTTCATCAAAGCACTTTCACATTTATTATCTCATTTGACCTTCAGGTGGATGGGGAAGGCGTTGTGAGCTGCCTTCGGGGACAGCAAGGGTGAGCGGGTCAGGTAGCTGGGAGTGGCGGTGAACGCCAGCCTTAGAGCCTCTTCAAGCAAGAGGTTGATGCTGACAAATCTAAATATCAGTAATACCTTAACATTTTAAAAAGTGGACTGGTGATCCCAGGAAATACTAATAGAAGAAACAGGAGCTAAGAGGAGGAAGAATGGGGGTGGAAGGGAAGGAGAGAAAGAGGGAGGAAAAAAAATTTCTATTAGTCGACAGCAAATCTCAACTCTCCAAACCTGAAGAAAAATTTATCAGCCAGTTTTAAAAAACTAACGGGCCTCGGTAGTTTCAAGTTGACAGCATCCTCTTTTTACAGAAAACTTCTGGACTTTTTAATATCACCATAGGGAGCAGCTAGAATTGGAATGGTGGGGATATTTTAAAAGTTCAGAACCGTGAACTCAAAGAGACAAAAGCGTGCACATGAGAAAAGAATATCTGTTCAACACCAGGGTCAAAATGACCTTAGGGACAAGGATTCCTCTGCTCTCTAAAGTCCCATGCTTGGGCTTACAGTACCCCCAGCTGTTCCCATCTCATTCTTCCCTTGGAGAAGAGCCTCCCGCCCACACCGCGGCTGCTGGCTTAGTTCTCTGTGACTCAATCCTGTGCAGCCCGGACCTGGCCCGTCACCTAGTTGACTACATCTATCATGTGTTCCACTCTTATGTAAAATCTCACTCTAGGGCTGATTTGGAAGCCTAACAAGATTGAGAATTTGGTATTGGTGTTGACAATGAGATGTTTAAAAATAACATGTACTGAATATGTGTCCTGTAGGGTTTTCTGAAGCAGCCTGGCAAGGAATCAATCAATAGCTGTTTATCGAGCATTTATTTTGTGTTCTACATGATAATAGATGCTGGTAACAAAAGCTTACATTTGACAAGTGTATCACTGGTTTATTTTTCTTTTCTTTTTTTTTTTGAAACAGTGTCTCACTGTGTTGCCCAGGCTAGAGTGCCATGGCATCAGCCTAGCTCACAGCAACCTCAAACTCCTGGGCTCAAGCGATCCTCCTGCTTCAGCCTCTTGAGTAGCTGGGACTACAGGTACGTGCCACCATGTCCGGCTAATTTTTTTCTATTTTTAGTTGTTTGGCTAATTTCTTTCTATTTTTAGTAGAGACGGGGTCTTGCTCTTGCTCAGGCTGGTCTCTAACTCCTGAGCTCAAGCAATCCTCCCGCCCAGGCCTTCCAGAGTCACTGGTTTCTAAATGGTGCTCATAATTGTCTTCCTGCTGAATCTCACAACCTCTGAGATAGGCCGACAGTGTAGGCATTCTCTCCTTTTGGCGTGTGAAGAAAGAGGTACACAAGGCTTGGCTAATGAATGATTGAGATTTGCCAAGATATGATCACTTTTATTGACTTCCACTGCCTGGGTACTTCAGCTAGAAAGGTTTTTATTTTTTGGTTTGTTAGTTATGGAATCTTTATACCTAACGGGCTAAGGGAGGAGACTGCTGGCTCTTGATCAAGAGTTTCAGGCAGTATGAAAGGTAAGACGACTGTAATGGAAATTTAACCCAATGGGTAGACAAATTTGTAGGGTAAATATGAAATGATTAAAAAAGAAATAAGTAAAGATGTATTAGCATGGTAACTAAGGATTGAAAATTATGGAAGTTTTATGGAATATTATTGTTTCTTTATACTTTTGGGGGAGCTAGAGCATGCATTCAGTAGACACAGCTCAATGAATTTTTACTTATGTGTAAAGTGGTCTTGATCACCATCCAAAACACAAAACAAGATATAGAATATTTCCAGCACTTGAGAATGTTCTCTTATTTCCTTCTGAGTCAATACCCCTTCTCCCCACGCAGAGCTAAGAGCTGTTCAGAGTTCTATAACCAACTATTAGTTGTGCTTACTCTTTTTTTTTTTTTTTTTTTTTTGAGACAGAGTCTCACTCTGTTCCCTGGGCTAGAGTGCCGTGGCGTCAGCCTAGCTCACAGCAACCTCAAACTCCTGGGCTCGAGCTATCCTCCTGCCTCAGCCTCCCGAGTAGCTGGGACTACAGGCATGCGCCACCATGCCCGGCTAATTTTTTCTATATATTTTTAGTTGGCCGATTAATTTCTTTCTATTTTTAGTAGAGATGGGGTCTCGCTCTGGTTTCGAACTCCTGACCTTGAGCGATCCGCCCACCTCGGCCTCCCAGAGTGCTAGGATTACAGGCGTGAGCCACCGCGCCCGGCCAAGTTGTGTTTACTCTTAACCTTTGTATATATGGACCCAAACAATTCCCAGTTTTTGTGTCTGCTTCTTTTGCTCGATATAATGTCTGTGAGATTCATCTTGTTGTACACAGCTCTAGCTTTTAGTTGTTAGTTGTTACGTAGTATTCTATTGAATGGCTGTGCCATTATTTATCCATTCTACTGTGAAAAGGTATTTGGGTTATTTCCAGTTTTGGGTTTTTATAACAAAGGCACTATAAGCATTTTGTACATGTCTTTTGGAGAATCTATGTATCCCTCATTTTGAATATGTAGTTAGAGTTGGAATGGCTGGGTCACAGAGTAGACGTGTTAAACGTTAGTCAATATTGCAGGACAGTTGTCCAAAGTGGCTGTACCAATTTACACCCACACCAGCAGCATATGAGATTTCAGTCTCATGAACACTTGCTACTGGATCCAGAACTTTGATCCGACTGAGGTGGGATCTCTTTGGCAAGACCAGAGGTATTAATAGTATTTTGTTCTTTTACCAGGGCACACATAATGTGTGTTTTTCACTCTTCTTTCATGTTAGTAGTCATTGACATTCAATGTTTAGATCTATTAATTCATTAGGGGTTGCAAAATGGCTATATCCTAATTCTATCTTTCATTTTAATTTATAAGTGGAAATAACTTTATAAGAATAAACTACCCCTCACCTAAGTGACCCATTGGTAAAGTTCATATAGGAAAGTCAGGATAAATGCTTATTCTCTTTTATTTACTAAGTTTTCAAATAATGAATTGGTTTCCTGTCATTCTCAGAAGGTAACCAATTTTTAAAAAATATTATTATGAACGCACAGATTTTAGCCTACTTGTTGGGTTTTTTTTTTTTGTTTTTTTTTTGAGACAGAGTCTCACTCTGTTGCCCAGGCTAGAGTGAGTGCCGTGGCGTCATCCTTGCTCACAGCAACCTCAAACTCCTGGGCTCGAGCAATCCTCCTGCCTCAGCCTCCCGAGTAGCTGGGACTACAGGCATGAGCCACCATGCCCGGCTAATTTTTTCTATGTATTTTTAGTTGGCCAATTAATTTCTTTCTATTTATAGTAGAGACGGGGTCTCGCTCTTGCTCAGGCTGGTTTCGAACTCCTGAGCTCGAGCGATCCGCCCGCCTCGGCCTCCCAGAGAGCTAGGATTACAGGCGTGAGCCACCACGCCCGGCCTTGTTGGGTTTTAATTCATCGCATTTCTTATCTTTCTTGAAACTCAACTGGTTCCATCTCTGGCCAGTGGGGGCCTCTGTAGTTTGGCTCCCATGTCGTTTTACCATAACCCTCATAATCTTTGATCGCCTCCTTGCTTCCTGATAGGTCAGGATGTTCTAGGCTTATCTTGTACATTTCCTGCCCCAGACCTGGAACCAGCCAGTTCTCTAAGAAGCCTTGATTTATTTTAATGGGAAATGGTTTTCAGGACTATGATCTGAGAACTAGGCATGCTTTTCCCCACTAGGTTAATATCTTATGAATTCATATTAATATTTAAAATTCAAATTCAGGACTGCAGGGTTTTTCCTTAACCTCTTTTATATTGCATTTGTATCTTCTTTCTTCCACAGCAAGAATTTTAGTCCTCAAGGGAATGATGTAATTAGAATATCCCATACTTACTCATGGAATTAAAATATCCCATAACTACACAACATACTGTCAATATAACAATGATAATTCTACCACCACCAATTATGATTAATAAAAGAGTAAAGAAATTTTTTTTGCACACACTATTCTAATATCCCTCATATTTCTCCTTTGTAACTCACATTTAGTCTTGGTTCTACAACTAATTACATACTTAATGTTCACTATTCACTCCTATATCCATATCTCTCTAGACATTTTGGTGTTTGGCACCCTTCTCTAGTAGATTCCTTAAGAAGGACTAATGAGAACAGTATTCCTGGTAATAGTTTGTCTGTGCCATTGGTCCTTGGGGGTCAGTTTTGCTGAACAGAAAATCCCTGGCTCACAAGAATTTGCTCAATTTTCGTCTGGTAAGAAGTGTTACTGCCAGAAATTTTGTTTTTTTTTGAGACAGAGTCTCACTGTGTTTCCCGGGCTAGAGTGCCGTGGAGTCAGCCCAGCTCACAGCAACCTCAAACTTTTGAGCTCCAAGAATAGAAAAACAAGCATCACATGTACTCACCAGCAAATTGGTATTAACGG
>VBSM01000865.1:4119346-4141419 GCA_008086735.1 Cheirogaleus medius | reverse complement strand
AAAAAAAAAAAAAAAAAGACTTAGAAACAGTGGTAGGGAATCTTGCCAGTGGGTTTCATGTGGACATATTCTGTTGTGGGAACTACTGTGGTTGTCATGAATTCTCAGTGTCTAGTGTATGGCCAGAAGGAGCAGCCTGAAAAAGCCTAATTTATGTACGTTAGCACATTAGTAGTTCTTATATTTTCCAGAGAGCTAAAATGGTTTTTGGATTGAGTTTTGCCTCAAAATAGGACAAAAAATGGTAAAATGCAGATAAAAATAACCAGGACTAAGGAAAAGAATGGACCTAGGAAGTCACCCTAAACTTTAGACCAGTGGTTGCTGAAGTTGGGCTTCACGTTTGACCTTAGTTTTCCTGTTTGACGTCATAGGAGTCATTGTTAATTATATAATTAATTCCTGTTTTCAGGAAGGAAGAGAAATACTTGTTTCTTAGGTTAAAAAGCCCGTTTTAATACTAAATTCTAAAAGAAACATTTATGTTGAGCTATACATAGTGGGCACTAGTAATGTAGTAGATAACGTGCTAAACTTTTTTATAGCAAATACATTTCATACCAGTAGCCTCAGATCCTCTGATAAACACTGAGGCCAATTGAGCACAAGTGTGCTGGGGGCCAGGTTAATGTGGACAAAGGATCTGCTGGATCCAAAAATAAAGCTTCATCTATTTAAAGGAATGACTAGGCTGCATAGTTTTCACAGAATATTTCACAAATCTAGTCTCACTTCTCTTAGCCAAACTTTTCAGATGAAGATTTTCATATTTTAAAACTTACTTTGAAAGAATTTCAAGTCTGAAAGCTGTAAGAGAACAAAATATTGGCCAAGCACAGTGGCTCACACCTGTAATCCCAGCATTTTGGGAGGCTGAGGCGGGAGGATTGCTTGAGCTCAGGAGTTTGAGACCAGCCTGGGCAATGTATTGAGACCTCATCTCTACAAAGAATAGAAAAATTAGCACGACTATAGTACGTGCCTGTAGTCCCAGCTACTTGGGAGGCTGAGGCAGGAGGATTGCTTGAGCCCAGGAGTTGGAGGTTGCAGTGAGCTATGATGACACCACTGTACCCCAGCCTGGGTGACAGAGTAAGACCCCGTATGAGAAAACAAAAACAAACTATTATGTGTTCTTCCAGTTTCACCAACTGTTAACATTTGATTTATCACTCTCTGTATATCTATACATGTTATTATTTATTACTTTATTGTTTGAAAATAAGTTGCAGGCATCATACCCCTTTACACCAAAATACTTCAGTGTATACTTCCTGAAAACAAGACCTTCTCATGTAAACCAATTTTGAAAATCAGAAAATTTAACATTTATTTATTTATTTTAGAGACATAGTCTTACTTTGTCTCCCAGGCTAGAGTGTAGTGGCGTGATCATAGCTCGCTGCAACTGTGACCTCCTGGGCTCAAGTGATCCTCCTGGTTCAGCCTCCCAAGTAGTGGGACTGCAGGCACTTGCCACCATGCCTGATTAATTTAAAAAATATATTTCTTGTAGTGATGGGGTCTTGCTATGTTGCCCAGGCTGGTATTGAACTTCTGGGCTGAAGCAATCCTCCTGCCTTGGCCCCCTGAAGGGCTAGAATTACAGGTATGAGCCACTGTACCCAGCCCAGAAAGTTTAACATTTATACATAGTATCCTATATGCCTTATGAATACATGTGAACAGTCTCATTTATGTCTTTTATGGAATCTCACCTCCTCTCTCATCCAGCACCATGCACTGCATTTGGTGGTCATGATGCCTTTTAAGTCTCATTTAATCTACAGCAGTTCCTTAGCTTTTTTCTTGTCTTTCAAGAGTTGATGTTTTTAACAGCGATTTGTTACCTGATGTTTCCCTATGATAGATACAGTTTATGTCAGGACTACCACAGAAGTGATGTTGATTCTTCTTAGTGCATCCCATGAAAAAGCTTGAGATAGGGATTTGCCTCTTTTTTTTTTTTTTAAAGAGACCGGGTCTTACTCTGTCACCCAGGCTGAGTGCAGTAGTGTGATCATAGTTCACTGCAGCCTTGAATTCCTGGGCTCAAGGGATCCTTCTGCCTCAGCCTCTGGAGTAGCTAGGACTACAGGTGCATGCCATCAAGCCTGGCTAATTTTTATTTCTAAATTTTTTTTGTAGAGATGAGGTCTCACTGTGTTGCTCAGGCTAGTCTCAAATTCCTGGCCTCAAGTGATCCTTCTACCTTGGCCTCCTTAAGTGCTGGGATTACAGGTGTGAGCCACCATGCCCAGCCTTGCCTTATTCTTGATGAACATCATTTGGATAGGGTGGTGTCTGCTAGGTTTCTTCTCTGTTCAGTTACTGTTTTTCCCTGTGTAATTAATAAGTCATTTGTAGGGAGGTATTTTATGTTCTTCCTTAAACTCTCACCCATTAGTTTTAGTATCCATTAGTGATTCTTGCCTGAATTAGTATAGTGATGGGTACAAAATGGTGATTTTTAAACTCTAGTATTGTCTCCACTTATTAACAATTTTACTATAAGGAAAGCTTTTCCATAGGCCCCATATATTTTTCTTCTCTATGTATTGTTTTATTTTAAGGGTTGTAATCCATTTTGTCATGCTTATTATATTCAGTGTATTATTCTCTATTAATATTATTGACATTGTTTTGATGCTTAAATTATCCCAGATTTGGCCACCTAAAACTTTATAGCTTGCTTCCATGTTCTTTAGACATATCTCCATAATTTTTTGGGCATTCTGCTATTATGAAAAGATAATGCCTTGTGCCTGTATACATCTTTTTGTATTTTTTTTTTTTTTTTGCCAGAGTATCACTGGAATAGATTCCTAGAAGTGGGATTTCTGGGTCGAGGGGCAAATGCATATGTAATTTTGCTATACGGTGTGAAATACCACTCATGCACTAGTGTGCATTCTCACCAGTATGTGTGAGAATACTTATGTTTTACAGACTCATCAGAGTATATTGTCAAATCTTCTGATTTTTACCAACCTAGAAGATAAGAAATTGTATCTTAGTTTGCTTTGTGTTTCTATAGCAGAATACCACACACTGGATAATTTATAAAGAAGAGAAGTTTATTTGGCTCATGGTTCTGGATGCTGGGAAGTCTAAGAGCAGGGTGCCAGCATCTGGGAAGGGCCTCAGTGCTGTGTTATCCCATGGTGCAAGGTGGAAGGCAAGAGAGGGCGAGATTGAGAGGAAGAGAAAGGTCAACTCTCTGTGATAACAACCCACTCTCGGTAAACGAACCCACTCCCATGGTAATGTTAATCTGTTCATCAGAGTGGATTAGTTGTTGAGTGAATAATCCATTCCTTAAGAGTGTGGCTCCTCTTAATGGTCCACTTCTAAATGGCAATTAAATTTCAAGATGAGTTTTGGAGGGGACATTCAAACCATAGCATTCAATGTAGTTTTAATTTGGATTTCTTATTATGTGGGAAGATAAGCATCTATCCATGTGGTTGAGAGTCTTTTGTATTTCTTTTTTTCTGTCTCTTCATTTCCCAAACCCATTTTTCTTTTTTTTTCTTTTTTGAGACAGAGTCTCACTCTGTTGCCCGGGCTAGAGTGCTGTGACATCAGCCTAGCTCACAGCAACCTCAAACTCCTGGGCTTGAGTAATCCTTCTACCTCAGCCTACTGAGTAGCTGGGACTACAGGCAAGCGCCACCATGCCCGGCTAATTTTTTCTATATAGATTTTTAATTGTCCAGCTAATTTCTTTCTATTTTTAGTAGAGACTGAGGGTCTTGCTCTTCCTCAGGCTAGTCTCGAACTCCTGACCTCGAGCAATCCTCCTGCCTCAGCCTCCCAGAATGCTAGGTTTACAGGCGTGAGCCACCGCGCCTGGCCCCCTAACCTATTTTTCTTTGGGCGTTTGGTCTTCCGCTTCTTTTATTTATTTATTTAGACAGAGTCTCACTCTGTTGCCCCAGCTAGAGTGTCATGGCGTTA
Source organism: Cheirogaleus medius (assembly GCA_008086735.1). Lineage (NCBI taxonomy): Eukaryota > Metazoa > Chordata > Mammalia > Primates > Cheirogaleidae > Cheirogaleus > Cheirogaleus medius. Next base: position 4,137,459 of record VBSM01000865.1, on the reverse strand, counting down.
GCCTGGCTCACAGCAACCTTAAACTCCTGGGCTCAAGCGATCTTCCTGCCTCAGCCTCCCGAGTAGCTGGGACTACAGGCATGCACCACATGCCCAGTTAATTTTTTCTGTGTATTTTTAGTTATCCAACTAATTTCTTTCTATTTTTAGTAGAGATGGGGTCTTGCTCTTGCTCAGGCTGGTTTCGAACTCCTGACCTCAAACCATCCACCCTCCTTGGCTTCCCAGAGTGGTAGGATTACAGGCTTGAGCCGCCACGCCAGCCTGCTTCTTAATTTTAGATGCTCTTCATATAGTAGGGTATGTCAGGGGTTCCATAGACCTCTCCCCAGGTTCAGTGACCAGAGGACTCTAAGGACTACAGTGAAAAGGTACAAAGCAAAAACACATGGGAGGTGTCTGGAAGAAAGTGGGTGCAAACTTCCAGAGTCCTCTCTAAGTGCAATCATGCAGCCTATTCCTCCCACATCAAGCTGTGGCAATGCAAATACAGTGCTGTTCACTGGAGAAGCTTGTCAGAGACTCGGAGCCCAAGGTTTTCATTGGGGGTGGTCATGCAGGCACCCTCTGCAGAGCACGTACCAGAATTCCAGAGTCCCAGAAGGAAGGCAAGGCTTTGGTGTAAACTGCATTGTTTGCACAGTCTAGGCACACTCTTGTCATTTAGGGAATGCTGGGAACCCTCCAGAAATCCAAGTTCCCAGATGCCTGCCAAAGGCCAAGACTGTAAGCAGACCTTTCTAGGGAAAACAGTCTTGGGCCTGTTAATGTTTTTCTTCACGTAAGGATATTAACCCTTAATGATACGTTGCAAATACATTTTCCCTATTTGTCATTTGTCTTTTACCATGTAAAATTTGTTGTTGTTTTCTTCAAAGCAATCAGGTTTATTGATCTTTTCCTTATTTCTGGATTTGGAGTCATAGCTCTTTTTCATTTGTAGATTACATGGTATTTTTTTTTTTTTTTACTGGTTTTCTTTTTTTATTTTTGAGACAGAGTCTTACTTTGTTGCCCAGGCTAGGGTGAGTGCCATGGCGTCAGCCTAGCTCACAGCAACCTCAAGCTCCTGGGCTCAAGCAATCCTTCTGCCTCAGCCTCCCAAGTAGCTGGGACTACAGGCATGCGCCACCATGCTCGGCTAATTTTTTTTCTATATATATTTTTAGTTGGCCAATTAATTTCTTTCTATTTTTAGTAGAGATGGGGTCTCGCTCTTGGTCAGGCTGGTTTCGAACTCCTGACCTTGAGCTATCCACCCGCCTCGGCCTCCCAGAGTGCTAGGATTACAGGCGTGAGCCACCGCGCCCGGCCTGGTTTTATTTTTTTCATTTAAATTTCTAATCCAGTTGGAATTTATCTTGGGATATATGGTGTGAGGAATGGACCCAGTTGGATCCAATTTTTTTCCTTTTGTCTGTCCTGTTTATCTCAACATCATTTATGGAAAAAACTGAATAGCTGGAGATGCTGCCTTTATTGTGTACTAAATTTGTCTATTTGATTGTGTTTATTTCTGGGTTTTGTATTGTGTTTGTCTGTTGGTCTATTCATAACCACAGCACTACAGTCTTAATTAGCGAGGCTATTTGAAATGATTTAGTGTGTGATGGTGCCGACCTCCCCTGCCTATCCTATTCTTCCTTTTTAAGGCTTTCCCATATATTCTTGCTTGTTCTTCCTCCTAATGAACTTTATATCAGCTTCTCTGTTTCCAGGGGAAAAAGCCGGATGGCATTTTTTATTGGGATTATAGTAAATTTATAAGTTTATTTAATGAGCATCATTGTCTTTATGTCTTCCCATCAAAGAATATATGGTATATCTTTTCATTAGTTCAAGTCTGTTCTGTGTCTTAGGAATATTGTGGTGTTTCTTCAGGTAGATTTCTTTTTTTTTTGGAGACAGGGTCTTACTTGGTGACCCTGGATAGAATACAGTGGTGTCATCATAGCTCACTGTAACCTCAAACTCCTGGGTTCCTGCGATCCTCCTGCCTCAGCCTCCCCTAGTAGCTGGGACTACAGGTGCACACCTGCACTAGGCTAATTTTTCTTTTTCTTTCTTTCTTTGTTTTTGAGACAGAGTCTTGCTCTGTTGCCCTGGGTAGAGTGCTATAGCATCAGCCTAGTTCACAGCAACCTCAAACTCTTGGGTTCAAGTGATCCTCCTGCCTCAGCCTCCCAGAGTGCTAGGATTACAGGCATGAGCCATCATGCCCAGCCTAATTTTTCTAATTTTAGTAGAGACGGGGTTTCGCTCATGCTCAGGCTAATCTGGAAATACTGAGCTCAAATGGTCCTCTGGCCTCGGCCTCCCTCCCAGAGTGCCAGCATTACAGGAGTGATGCACCACACCCTGCCCTGGTAGATTTCTTGTTAAGTTCACACCTAGGTGTTTGCTTTTCTTTTTGCTGTCATAGATGCTGTCTGTTCTTTCATTTTTATCTTACGTTTTTCTGGAGTATATAAAGGCTATTAGTTTTTGAGTGTTAATTTTATAACTTGCTGCTTTACAAAATGTTCATATTATTTAGATGAATTTTTCACTTGATCTTTAGGGTTTTTCAGATATAAAAACTTGTCATTGGCAAATGTCCTTTCCATTTTTATGGGCACCACTAATTGCTTTTTAATTGACACATTGCAGGGGCTAATCCCTTCAAAACAATGTTAAATAGGAGTGGAGTTAGTGGACATTGTTATTTTATTCTTGACTTTAGTGTAGTAGTTCTGGTGTTTCTAAAACAAGATGCTGGCTTTTTGGGCTACTGTTTGTGTATATACATACACACACATAAAATGTGTATGTATACATATGAATATATATCATGTTAAGAAAGTAACTGTTAATTCATATTTTCTTGAAATGTTTATAGCATAAATGGATGTTGAATGTTGCCAGATATCTTTATCATAAATGGAGCATGTAGTTTTTTTCTTAGCCAGTTAATTATTAATATATTAATGGGTTTTCTGATGTCGAACCACTCTTGCATTCTGGATTAATCCCCACTTAATCATAATGTATTATTTTTTGATGTGCAGGTGGATTCTGTTTGTTAATATTTTATTTAGACTTTTACATCAATATACGTGGGATCAATTTATAGTTTTGTGTTTTGGTGCAGTCTTTGTCAGGTTTTAGGGTCAGTGTTACATTCTCTTCATAAAACAAATTAAGAAGTTTTCATTTTTTTTGTTCCCTGGAATAATTTAAGTAGTATTAAGACTATCTGAGTTTAAAGTCTTGGTAGTGAAACTGGGCTTAGTGCTTTCTTGTGTGTGGAGTTCTGCTCTCCCTTTCTTCTGTGTCTATTTAGACTTTCTGTCCTTGGTGGAATCCATTTTGGTGTGTTGCATTTGTCTAGAAAATATCCACTTCATCTAGATTTTTCAAATGTATATATATAGTAGCCTCTTGATTTTTAAAAATCTGTTTTTATGGTTATTTTTCTTGTTACTCAAATTTGTGTGTTATCTTTTCACCCCTTTTCTCTAATGGTTTAGCTAGTGGTTTATCTATTTTGTGGATCTATTTTCAAAGTACAAGCTTTGGGGTTTATTAGTTCTATTATTTTACGGTTTGTTTGCTCATTTTTTTCTGCTTTTATCATTATTAATTTCTTCTGCTTTCCTTTATTTTGTTTTCTTGTTTTTGTTTTGAGTGAGGGAAATATTAATAAATTCATTTTTATTTTTTCCTTTATGTTGAAAAGGTATTTAATATTACAACAGTTTGGCTGATATGTCTTTAGCTGTATTTATCCCTTAGATTTAGATGTATTTTTTGTTATTTTTAAGAAATTTCTGTTTTCTTGTTTTGAATTTCCCTCCTGACTCAATATTTCTGTGCTAGCATGTTTTAAAATTTGCAGGTGGAAAGACCTTTTTGTTTTTAATTTCTACTCTTATTACATTATGGTTAGAAAATGCTGGTAGTATTGTTTCTATTCTTTAGACTTTATTTTTTGTGGTCTAATATGTGGTTTGTAAATTCTTTATGTTCTTGGAAAGAAGCTATAATCTCTATTCGTGAGTTCAGAGTTGAACATATATCTATATTAACTATCATATTGATGTTATTTAGGTTTTCCAAATTTTTTTGTCTACTTAATCTGTCTTGGACTGAGAATGGTGTGTTAAGGTCTCCTATTATTAGTGTTTTTCTTATTTCTCCTTGGGTTTCCTGTAGTTTCTGCTTTATGAAAGTTGTTGCTGCCTTATTGGGTACCTGCATATAAATAACTTGTATCCCCTCTTGAGTTGTTGCTTTAGCATTGTCAAGGAGTCGTCTTCTAGTGTTTTCTACCTGAATTCTGCTTTGTCAGATATCAAGATGTGTGATCTCTACTTGCTTCTCCTTGTGTTTGCCTGGTATGTATGTACATATTTGTCCATCCTTTTGTTATTATTCTTTCTGAATTATTTATATCCAACATATTGTTGGATTTGGCTTTCTAGCCAATTTGAAAAGGTTGCTTTTTAATGGGTGAATTAAGCACATTTGTACTTATTATGGTGGATATATTTCACTTCAGTTTTGCCATATTTCTGTTATTTTTGTACATATGTGTTTAAATATAATCTTTTGCCATATAGTCAGTTTTATTTGATTTATATATTTTTTGGTGGACTTTAGGATGGAATATATTTTTGTCTAATAGTTACTTTTATATATAACTGTTTTATTTCTGGCTGTTTTCTGCTGGCTCTCAACTATGAGCAGTAATGAAATTAGCTTGTAATCTCTTCTTCCCCTTCCCTGTCCTCTCCCAGGATCTGATTTGAAAAAAGAAAAGAAAGGCTTTTCTAATTAATAATTATTAGACAGTTAACAAGTTTATTTTATTTTTTATGTATGCTCTGTTGTATTGTACCTATATTGACAGAATCTAGAGCCATTCATTACTATACTTTTTTCCTTATAACTACCATAAAAGCTTCATTTATAAAAAGTTCTCTAAAGCATTAGTAGCATTGATTTTACCATATATCAGATATCCTTTTTTTTACTATAAAGATTCTTTCATACTTCATTGGACACATCATGCTATAAATATACATTCACTTAACACTCCTTCATGGAACCTCCCAAAATGAACAAAACTAACCAAAACAGAGAAGAAAACAGCTAAAACTCATTTCACATTTTATGAAGCTTACAGTGGAGTGTGGATCCATTTGTGGGAGGATTTGAGATGTGACTTTGCTGCCCATCTCTGGCAGTTTGCAGGTGTCTAAGCGTAAGTTCCTGAAGGTACCACTCACAGTCCTTACTGGAGGGCTGGGAGCTCAGGGATGAATAGGCCATTGCCAAAGAAGGCATATTCTGGCAGCAGTTCATTTCTGTGCTACAAAATAGCAGGGCATCCTGGGCTGAAAGAGGGATCATGTAGTAATACTGTCTTTATGTTCTTTGACTTTGCATCCTAAAGGAGAAACCCTATGAGGATGACCAGCTTATATTTGTGCAGGAATTGCTGATATCTCAGATGAGCCATTTCCCCTTGAACCTCCTGTCCTCCACAGTGAGCTGTGCAATTAGATGTATTCCCAGAACAAAGGGTTTAGCAGACTTAGTGAGAAAGTATACCCAAATTCAGGCTCTGACTGCCCACTGTTCCAGCGAATTTTTCTTTCTTAAACAGCGAAAGGACTGCACAGAGATTTCCAGACATTGTATTCAGTATCTGTGTAAGCGGGGAGAGTTGTTTTGTTGTTGAGCAAAGAGCAGGTCCAGAGAGAACTGCTCCCATTCAAAGCTGAGCATTAAGCAGAAAGGACCCATCATGGGAGAGGAATATGGCAAACAAAAGTAGATGAAAAATGTACTTTGGAAGAAGGAGTACTTCAGGGATTAGAGTGGAATTTTAGATAAAACCATCTTGCTCTAAAAAAACTTGAGACATGAGATCAGTAAACAAAAGAGGAAAGAATTGATTAAAAAAGGTTAAAAGAAAGGTAAAAGAAGGATGTGAAAGTGAGTTGACATCCATACGGAAAGAAATAGAAAGAAAACTAAAATCACTTCAGAAATGAAAACCATGTTGAAATTGCAAGAGGTAGTACCAGTAGTTCTGAAATCTTAGTTATATGGAGGATAAACTTTGGGAAATGACATAGACCACAGTGGGGAAGAACCAAGAGATAATAGTGATTAGAGAGAAGGTAGAAGCTATCAGAGAAGGTAGAGGAGAATCAGATCTACCATAGTTGGAGCTGGTGTTTCTTAATAAGAGAACAGAGTAAGTAAAAAAGATGAAACATTTGTGAATGAAAAATGAAGGAAGTTTTCTTGGAATAAAGGATCATATAATTATATATTTACAGGGGCTCATTATAAACTGGGAGAAATTCAGTAAAGAGTCATTAAAGTGGAGACATATCCTGGTGAATTTAATAAGCCTGAAAGATAAAGAATCTTACACATATTTAAGTAGGAAAAAAAGCAAACAGGCCACCTATAATGGAAAAGATAAAATCAACCCAGTCTCAGACTTCAGGTATGTAATTTGCTAGAAGGTAATGGAGCAATGTCTAAGAATGGGGGAAGTCGAGAGATAGGGGAGACAATGTGATTGGATTGAAATGTCATTAAAATGCAACATAATGACATTTTCAAATGTGCAAAAGCTCAGGTGTTATAAGCACTCATAAACCTCACTGAAAAATCTACTTGCAGATATAACCCAGCTAAATGAAAGATGAATCAAGAAAATTCCACAAATTGAGAGGTTGAAATATTAAAATGCCAGCCTTAATAATTGAATAAATACTGACTTAGCCATAAAAATACCAGCATAATGATAACATGACATAGCAAAAATTCCTGAAAGTCAACATAATGGGGAATTAAGTTAGGGTTAGGGCAGGGGAGTAGAAGTAGGGGTGTGCTTTGTGCTAACTGCTTCATCTTTATGATATGCAGTTAAGGAATACTGTTTCATTTTTGAAGTTGATAAATTGAGAAGGCTATTATACTAAAATCAAACTTTGAAATTTACAAATTGGGAGAAAGAAAAACAACTGATAAGAAAATAGATCACTGAGCAAAAGATAGAAAACAAAGGCAACCACAAAGAATAGTATAAAAGCTAAAAGCTAAAACAAGTATAAGACAGGTCTGTTGCTCATGAGATGAACTCGTCTGATATTGATTCAACTAAATTCATATTCTTTACTAAACTAAAACAATGGTGATTACATATAAGTAAAAGTCATTCAGAAAGTAAAAGGATGGTCAAAACTACACCAAACAGGCGAGGCACGGTGGCTCACGCCTGTAATCCTAGCACTCTGGGAGGCTGAGGCGGGCAGATTGCCCAAGGTCAGGAGCAGGCGTCCTCGAACTACGGCCCAAGGGCCACATGCAGCCCACTGAGGACATTTATCCAGCCCGTTGGGTGTTTTTGCCTGTTTTGTTTTTTTACTTCAAAATAAGATATGTGCAGTGTGCATAGGAATTTGTTCATAGTTTTTTTTTTTAAACTATAGTCCGGCCCTCCAACGGTCTGAGGGACAGTGAACTGGCCCCCTGTTTAAAAAGTTTGAGAACCCCTGGTCAGGAGTTTGAAACCAGCCTGAGCAAGAATGAGACCCCATCTCTACTAAAAAATAGAAATAGATTAATTGACCAACTAAAATATATAGAAAAAATTAGCCGGGCATGGTGGCGCATGCCTGTAGTCCCAGCTACTCTGGAGGCTGAGGCAGGAGGATCACTTGAGCCCAGGAGTTTGAGGTTGCTGTGAGCTAGGCCGATGCCACGGCACTCTAGCCCAGGCAACACAGTGAGACTCTGTCTCAATAAAAATAAAAAATAAAAAAAACTACACCAGACAAATGCAGAGTAAAAGAAGACAGGAATATTATTTGAGTGCAAAGCAAAAAGCTTTACATGAAACAAGTGTTTATTATTTTTTTTGGTTCATTTAAAAAGTTTTGATTTTATCCTTGTACTCTGACCCTTGCCAGTTGACTTGAGTCCAAAAACCCTTTGCTTTACACATTCCAGAGAATCAGCTTCTAGAGAGTGCTGGAGCCAGGGAGGAACAAGTGCCCTGCAGTGTGGAGCAGGAGAGGGGATCTCCCCCTGGCCTCAGTATTTCAGGTGCCTGTGCACCAACCACTTCCGGAGCCTTTGAGGGTCTGGGGTGTACAAGTTGGGCTGGTTCTCGGCTCTAGCCTCTGCTGGCTTTCTTACATCTCCAAAGTCAGTTACCATGGGTCATCAGCTTTCCAGGGCCAGAATCTTGCTATTGTTTCCTTCCTATACCTGTGAGTTAATATTGCTTTTAAAAAATCATTTTGCTTTCGTTTTAGTGGGGCTTCTGGAAAAAGTGAGATTAGATCATATGTTTAGTTTGCCATTTAAACAGTTAAAATATTTTTTGAACACCGTTTTTTTTTTTCCAGTAAGACAGGGTTTTGCTCTGTCGCCCACCATGCTGGGCTCAAGCGATGCTCCTACTTCAGCCTCTTGACACTATAGGCTTGTGCCACTATACCTAGCTTTTTTATTTTTATTAATTTTTTGGTAGAGATGGGGTCTCCCTTGTTGCTCAGGCTGATTTTGAATTCCTGGCCTCAAGTGATCCTTCTGCCTCAGCTTCCCCAAGTGCTGAGATTACAGGTGTGAGCCACAGTGCCCAACCTAAACACCATTTTAATTGGAAGTCAGAGTTCACTTTATAATGTTCAAAATCCACAAAGGAGCAATACCTCATGATCTTATGTTTACTAAATAATGTAGGGGCAAAGAAAATGCATTTAGATGGAAAAGTAGACAAGTATGTTAAGTAATATAAAATTTAAAGGCAGATCAAATAGATACATAAAAAAGATACTAGATTTAGAGAAAATAATACAGTTGAATTTATATATTGAATTCTTTGTTCTATAAGGAGAGAATGCACTTTTCTATACAACAGCAAAGCGACATTAAAAATTGATCATATATTAATTTACAGTGCATAGTATGGGATTGTATTATTTAAAAACTTTTATCATTAAGATCTGGGAACAGTTTTACTTTTTTTAAAAACTGTATTTAAACCATGAAAATGTTAGGAGGGAGTAGAGCTATTCTGATTGAAGTTTGGGATTTGAGACTGGTCTTCACAAGGGGACTTAATCAAAAGAAGCTCCCTGGAGGATAGAGTTTGAGAACACTATTTAAAGATGTAAAGATGTAAAACACTTTTTAAGATGTAACATTTCCACTTTAGAACATAAATTAATTGAGCTTACATTGGCACCTTCTGCTCAAGACACATGGTTGTAGGAGGAATTTCAATTATATATAAATATGTTGAGTGAATGGTAGATTAATTCTCCTGACTTTGCAGAATTGAAAGTCTACATGTTACTGCCATTGAAAGATAGTGGCATTTAACAAGAAGAGTGAAAGAGTCTTTGCATGATGTCTGTTTAAAATGTTTGGGGCAAATAAGGATATATTATATTTATAGAAAGAAACATTGGAAAGATACACTAGAATAGCAGGTGGATGGAAGGCAGAAATGGGGTGGATGGGTGTAGGACTAGGAGTGAAACTTATTAATGGAGACCTTTTTATACTGCTTTGAATTTTGAACTATGAGAACTTTTTTTTTGTTTAAAAGGCAGTGGTGTAACTATTGGTATTGCCTTATGCAGTATTGATTCCATTTCCATAGCCTCTGGTTCTGTCCTTCCTGATTGCCATATGACAAAAGGTCTTAAGTTAGGGGAGGAATGGAAAGAAGGTGATCTTGAATTTGAGAAAGTGGCTGGCAATCTGTAGTTTATATAATTTGGAGAATGGTGCCTGCCTCCCATGCTGACTATCTTTTGGAAGGTAGTGTTAGAACTAACAAAAAACCAAGGGCCATTAATGTAAGAGTTGATGGTCTTGAATGCTTATGTACACATGTTTGGGAAAATTTGATTAATGTAGTGCTTCCCATTTGGGATAAAAGATACTATATACAAAAACCCAGAAGAGTAATAGTATGACAGTTTAGTATATATAGAGACTTTCAAAGTAGATACATAAAGGAAATTATTCAGGAAAATAATTGGTAGATTTGATCATCTAGACTGTTTAAGTAATTACATTTCAGAAATTGTATAATTCAAGGTAAACTGGGAAAAATTAGCCACATGTACAAGCAAGCATTAATGTCCTCAGTATGTAAGATTTCACACATATTGGTAAGAAGACAGTAGAACTTTAGTAGAAAAGTTATCTAAGGACAGTTTATGGAAGAAATAGAGATCACTAGTACATATCAAGTAATATTTAGTAGTAAGTTAATTATTATTATTAATTTTAATTTTTATTTTTTTGAGATAGAGTCTCGCTCTGTTGCCCAGGCTGAAGTGCAGTGGTGTGATCATAGCTCACTACAACCTCGAACTCCTGGGCTCAAGCGATCCTCCTGCCTCAGCCTCCAGAGTAGCTGAGACTGCAGGTGCACGCCACCACACCTGGCTAATTTTTCTATTTTTGTCTAGAGATGGAATCTCACTTTTGCTCAGGCTGGTCTAACTCCTGGCCTCAAACAATCCTTCTGCCTTGGACTCCCAAAATGCTAGGATTACAAGTGTGAGTCACTACATGTGGCCAAAATTAGTGTTATTTAAAAATTTTTCTTTATTTTTGAAGCCTTCTGTAAGTCCCAGATAAAATTATTGAACAATGAGATCCTACTTTTACTTTTTGGATTGGGAAATATTTTCCAAAAATGGTAACATTTAACATTGAGGTGGGAATTATTACCAACATTGTACAGATGAAGAAACAGGTATGGAGGGATTAATTTTCTTGCCTAAAATCACATAGCTCTTGCTGGGATTTGAACCTAGCATTGTGGCCCCATTATACTGCCTCACATCATAATTACATACTGTTTGCAACTACTTTCAAACTATATTGTGCATCTATTTCTGGCAGTAACTAAATCTTCATTTTGGATGGGTGCGTGGCATTTTACTGAATGGATGTAATGTAATTTATTTAATATATCCTCTATTTTTGAGTGTTTCTGGTTGTTTTGCTGTCATAGTGCTTCAGTGAACATTTTTTTGTGCATATCTTTGCATACATGTAAAAATGCTTCTGTGGGGGTAAATTCCTAGAAATGTGCTATTGGGATAATAGCATATATGCATGAAAACGATTTGGGCAATAGAATATTTGTATTAAAAATTTTGATAGAACATGTGAAACTTCTCTTTATAATGGCTCTTGAACCTTTTACTACCGCCCATGTATAATTTATTACCACCTTCAGTATTGGCCCAGATTTTGAATGGTTTTGCGTTAAATTTATAGGCAGATTTAGTGTTATTTGGTGTTTATTTAAAAAATATTGACTCATCCTGTATAAGATTAAGACGTGTCTCTTATTTGCTTCTATATGGAGAGTTCACATCATATAGTTCATTCTTAAGGGTAATATTATTTTGTTATTGTTGCCATTCTGAGTGGGATCTTTTCATCTAGTATATATTCTTGTTACTGTTAGATAGGAAAGTTGTTGATTTTTGTCTATTCACTTAGTAACTGATAAACTTACTGAATTCCCTTATTTCAGTTTCTCACTTCATTTTCTTAGATGTTCCAGGTATCCAGTTATTATCTGTAAATAATCATATTTTTGCCTCCTCCTTCCCAGTATTTATTCCTTTTATATATTGTTTGTGACTATAATATATGGTTCTTCTAAGACAATGTTAAATTAGAATAATGATAATGGGTCTCCTTGGCTTAATTCTGACTTTAATAGGGATGCTTCTAGTGTTTCATTTTCATTTGTCTTGAGAGATTTTTCCCCATGTCATCTCTTTCCAAGTATAACTTGTTTCTGTTTTTAGCTTAGGTTTTTTCCCCTGTTCTAATAGATTGAGGCCTAGACTTTTTCCCACTACCTCTTTTTTTTATTTTTATTTTTTATTTTTTTATTTTATGAGACAGAGTCTTTCTCTGTTTCCCGGGCTAGAGTGCCATGGCATCAGCCTAGCTCATAGCAACCTCAAACTCCTGGGCTCAAGCAATCCTTCTGCCTCAACCTCCCGAGTAGCTGGGACTACAGGCATGCGCCACCATGCCCAGCTAATTTTTTCTATATATTTTTAGTTGGCCAATTAATTTCTTTCTATTTTTGTAGTAGAGACGGGGTCTCACACTTGCTCAGGCTGGTCTCGAACTCCTGAGCTCAAATGATCCGTCCGCCTCGGCCTCCCAGAGTGCTAGGATTACAGGCGTGAGCCACTGCGCCCGACCTCCACTACCTCTTAATTGCATAAATAGTTTGAATTGGAAAGGATTTCTTACATTTTTTTCATATAGTACCCAAACACACAGTGTTCTAAATAATACAAAATTGGTACATTTGAGTCCTTTCTTCTGAACTTCTGACCAGTATTAAACTTCAACATTATAGATATATCTTCCTTGGTAAAAATGGTAGGTGATTTTGTTAGAACATGAACGTGAGGTTGGGGAGCTTGCATTATGTAAAAACATTAAAGGTAATCGCATGTGGTGTAGTTTAGGTCAGTGACGCCTCAGCTGGTTGACCATCAGGACCATAGGAGGAGGGGCAGGAAGTAAAATGCAGATGTCCAGGTTTCTTTTCTGGAGATTCCCAGTAGTGAGTCTCACACAGGCTGTGGGAATCTGCATTTTTGGAGCTTCCCAAGGTGATCTCATCAGCCAGGTGTGGTTGATTCTTCTGGATGCCTACCCAGATGATCTTAAATTTGCCTGCCAGATAAAGTAAGCCATGTTACAACAGAAAAATTGAATTTGAAGTCATGTATCTAATAGATAAACATTTTGAGGAACACTTTGAGGACCTGGGCCATGTCATTCCACCTCCTAGCCCGGCCCTTCCTCCTCTCCTCCAATATCCTCAGTCTCTGAGTATCCTCAGTGACTAATATGGTACCCGCTACATAGTTTATAGTTAATAAACTTGTTGAAAAAAGGAGCTTCCTTTGTTTTCATAAATGTTGTCTTGAACACTTTCCATATTTGAATGAATTGTGTTTTAGCCGGGTAGGGTGGTACATGCCTGTAATCCCAGCTACTCTGAAAGCTGTGGGAGGATCTCTTGAGCCTAGGGATTTGAGACCAGCCGCCTGGGCAACATAGTGAGACCTTGTCTCATTTGAAAAAAAGAAAGGAGTTATGTTTTACTTTTTTTTTTCTTGGTCTTGCTCTTTATGTGGTTGAAGTGTTATGTTATCATCTCTAATAGGGCATGCCGGTCTAGCATTGAGTTGTCCTCCTAGGAAAGAATTTGAGGATATATACTTTTAAGATTATATTTACAGTGTTATATTTAATAGGTTGTCATTGAAGTTTGGGTTGAGCCTTGTGTTGGTGGAGATTTTATTAAAATTTTAAAGAAAAACTATGTTAGATGTTTGTTACATTGTGATTATTCAAAGTAACAAAACCTCAAGTGTATTTGATACTATTATATAAGGAATAGCACAGGAAAATTGGAAGATGTTAAATTACCATAAAGTGATCTGATTCAGTTTGTGTTTTTGCCAGTGGGGTTTTTTTTTTTTTTTCTAATAGCTTCAGCTCTGCTTAGGAGAGTAAAATCTCATAGTAAGTTGTTAATACATAAGATTATTAAGATATCTTTGTACTAGTGAAGGAGCAGGGTAAACCCCCCCAAAAAAAGCCCCTCAAAATTAACATATCTTCATGTTAGTTTGCTCAGTCATGAAAATCATTGTTTGCTTAAGTTACTGATATTGAAGGTACCCATGTGACTCTATGCAGAGGCCTCCTTTCAAGGCCATACTGTCTTAAAGAATGCTGCAGCTTCAGAATCCGAACATTCCAGCAGCTGTTGCTGAGTGACATCATCAATATTGAGTTGAATTTTAGAGCTTTGGACCTAAAAGTGCTCAAGTCCATTCTGTAGTCTGACCTTTTGCTGCTGTGGGGCATAGTTATGATTTCAGGGTACAAAACTTTGGGACATAGTTTTGGAAGGCTATCTGGTATCTACTAGATTCACTATTCATTTGTGCATTTCATTCTCACCACTACACAAATTAGACTGTCCAGTGTGTACAGCACAAAGAATGAACACGATGACTTGGGACATAGAACACATTGCTTTTTGTTTTTTCAACTTTTCAAAATTTTGATTTAGGAAATATTTCAAACATACAGAAAAATGATAGTAAAAATAATAATTAAAACTTGTATAGATAGGATTGTTCTAATATTTTTATATATATTAACTCAGTCAATTATGATCCTAGCCCTAGGATGTAGGTTGTATTGTTATCCCGTTTTGCAGATGAGGTAACTTACCTAAAGTCACACATTTGGCAAACAGCAGAGCTGGAATATGAACTCAGGCAGTGTGATGCCAAAGTGCATGATTTTTTTTTTTTTTTTTTTTTGAGACAGTCTCACTCTGTTGCCCCGGCTAGAGTGCCGTGGCATCAGCCTCGCTCACAGCAACCTCAAACTCCTGGGCTCAGGTGATCCTTCTGCCTCAGCCTCCCAAGTAGCTGAGACTACAGGCATGTGCCACCATGCCCGGCTAATTTTTTCTATATTTTAGTTGGCCAATTAATTTCTTTCTATTTTTAGTAGAGATGGGGTCTTGCTCTTGCTCAGGCTGGTTCAAAGTGCATGATTTTAACCAATGTGGTATACTTGGAATACAAAAAATAACAGCCATGATTGATAATTAACACCTAATCTTAATAAATGTTAACTTTTTACCATATTAGTTTCAGTTTTTTTTAAAAACCCATTACATATTTAATATATGCAAGTGGTTTCTCATCTTTTAAGTAGAAGATTGTATTAGACAATGTCTGTGGTCTTTTCTGGTTCCATCAGATGCTTTTTCTAACTTTTAGTATGCCTCTTTCACACATTGGTCCTGCTCTCAGCAGTTTGACAGTGATTGCCTTTTTTTTTTTTTTTCAAATATCTGGGGCCAGACAGGATGGCTCACACTTGTAATCCTAGCACCTTGGGAGGCCAGGGTGGGAGGATTGCTTCAGATAAGGAATTCGAGACCAGCCTGAGCAAGAGCAAGACCCTGTCTCTACTGAAAATAGAAAAATTAGCCAGGTGTCCTGGCCTATAGTCCCAGCTACTCGGGAGGCTGAGGCAGGAGGACTGCATGAGCCCATGAGTTTGAGATTGCCGTGAGCTAGGCTGATGCCATGACACTCTACCTGCGGTGACAGAGTGAGACTCTGTCTCAAAAAAATAAAAAGTAAAAAAATAAATAAGAAAAAATAAAAAACACAACCATTTTGTAAGATTTCATTCACCAGATATATGTGGAGTGTTTGCTATGTGCCAGGTACTGTGCTGGGTGTATAGATACAGCCATGAGAAAGGACCCTGTTCTGGTTATCGTGGAACTCACAATCTAACAGTGTGGGAAAGTGGATTTATTTAAGTGCAAGGTGCATACTTTTTTCGGGGGGGATTGGCTGATGCGACTTGTTAAAAACACAGAATTAGATGATTTTAGTGATTTCTGACTGCTTGTTGGATTCTTTAGGCTTCTTTAGCTTTGAGTTAGTAATTCATTTTATTTATATTTACTATCTGGAATATAATTCTAGAATCACGGTCTAATTGGGCATGATCTGGAATTTTAAAGTTCAGTCTGTGTTGCCTCTATTCTGGAAAGCCCCTGGGCTCTGGGTTGGGTGGGTCTGGGAGCCCTGGAGTGGAGTTGCTGTGGGTCTAGTTGGTTGTGTCCCTTATTCCCAGCTCTGTGGAACTTAGGAGGGAAACTCCTTACAGGGCCCGAGGCGTCTCAGGGACTGGTTGTGCCCTGCTTCCTGTGGCATGACAATCTTAGATCTGTGGATGCTCAGCAGTAAGGTATGATTTAAGGGGTGCACTTGCTTGTTTTGTCTCTCCAAACCTTATCTATGCACTCTGTTCAAAAATAGTAAAATTAGCATGTAGAATACATTTAAGAATCATAAAATTAATTTATTAGAATTTAGAAATATTACCACATCAACAAAATATAATATCAAGCATCTCAAAATAATTTTAAAATAGAATGAATTAATAAAGTCATTTTCAACACTGCTAAGACATCATTAGCCTTGTTACAGGATGATGGGTTGGTTGTCCGGACTTGACTATTAATTAGAGTAGTCCTAATAGAGAAGGAAGCACTGATGAGTCTTTTCAATTGACTTTTTGCCTGTCAGCTTTTCATTTCCAGCAGATGGTTCTAAGTGATGTTATTTCACCTCCCCCTCCCCATTTTTTTTTTTTTTTTATATTTAGGGGATTAGCAAATGCCTTTGGAACAGATAGTAGTATTTTGGCATTTGTTTTAGTTAAGACTTTTGGAATCTATCATACAGAGTATCTTGACAGAAAATGGGCTCCTTCTGAAATGAGATGATAAAGAGATGCTCCTGTCAGATGATTCTCAGGAGATGGCAGTAGCTGTTTCTAGACATATGCCATGATATTTTAAGAAAATTATGTAATCATTCTCTAACCCCCCCCAAAAGTTCGGGAAGTTTGTGTAAAAGTTCTAGGAAGTAAGTATACTTCCTAGAGAACCAGCACTGGAATTTGCCTGCATATTTAGATTCAAGTTCTTATTTTGTAGTTCACTAGTTATTTGGCTTTGGGTAGCTTAATTAACTTCTCAGTGCCTCAGTTTTCTTATCTGCAAAATAGGAATAATATACACTTTCTTCACAGGGTTTTTGTAAAGATAAAAAGAGTGTGACAGCACTTTTAAAGTTATTAGGGGTACACAAATGTAATTTATGTATTAGTATATATGTTTCTTTTTTCCAGTAGAAACAAGCATAGTATTTAAAATTTTTACAACTGCTTTTTTATTTGGAATTAGTGTTTGATTCCCAGTGATCAGTTTTTTTTAAAGGGAATATTCTGAGGCTTGATATTTTAGGACATGGAGGGCTTATAATAAGACATTAATGGAATATAGAGAGTATTATTATCTAAACATGTGTTGATGACTTTGTGCTTTTAGGTACACCAAGCTTGGCTACGCAGGCAACACTGAGCCACAGTTCATTATTCCTTCATGTAAGTAAAGCTCTATCCTTGGTTTATAAAGGATTGTGTTTCTCAGAATTGTTCTAAGCATTCTAATTCTGTTTTTCAAGGTGTATTAATTTACTTACCATCATCTTCTTTTAGGAAATTGTTTTGGTTACCCCACACCTTTCAGTCGTTTGATTCCTTTCTGATTCAGCCCTTTGTTACCCTCATTGGAGTATCAGCTTGGGTGGTTGGCAGGGGTCTTTTATTTAATCATAAATGTCTGGACTGCCTAGAAAAAGTATATCTGGTTCTTTAAGATTAATTTGTAAATTTAAATAAGTATAGTTGGGTTAGCTTAGCAGCTTCATGGACTGAATATCTATTATACTGCCCTATTCACTCTATTGAAAGATTTTTTTGGGAGGGGTATGGAAATGAGAGGCCTTATGACTGTTTTTGTTGTGTTCAGAAGTATTTTGTTTTTGTTTAATTTTGAGTCAGTGGAAAATGATAAGCTTAAAAGAAGAAGTGTCCTCACATTCTGGAATGAGTTCCTCCTACCCACTCTTTATTTCCCACAGGAGTCTCCCCAAGGTCAGGTCAGCCGTTTATAAGGTCGGAGTCTCTGAAACTATCTAAATTTCAAATTGTTGTTTGGAAACGGCTTTCCAAAGAGTAAGATGTATCATTATAGAGTGAAGTGAAACTCTGCTCCCTAAATGTAGCTATTGCAAGATTAGTTGTGATCTGAGGGATTTTAAGTTGTTAGGGGGTAAATAACATTGGAATGACAAGCTCTTGTGACCAGAATGGAACAAGGACAGTGGAGGAATGTCAGAGGCAAGGAGCTTGATTAGTATTTATTCAAGGGAAGGCTGAAGCCTTATTTGTTGGATTTGGGTATCAAATCACTAGAAAGTGTCCTCCAGATTCCTTGAAAACATTTAAATCACCTCAGCCCTGTTCCTTGCCTGCTGGATAACTGACCATGGATGCGATTTTCTAGATCTAAACACTCTGGGCCAGGCATGGTGGCTCACGCCTGTAATCCTAGCACTCTGAGAGGCCGAGGT
>VBSM01000865.1:4075749-4108726 GCA_008086735.1 Cheirogaleus medius | reverse complement strand
GCTGCAGCAAATGACAGAATTTCTGTTTTTTTTTTTAGTGGCTGAATGGTATTCCATTGTGTGTATAAGCTACATTTTCTTTATTCATTCATCCGTTAACAAATACTGGGATTGATTCCATATCTTGGATATTGTAAATAGTACTGCAGTAAACATGGGAGTGTAGATGTTTCTTTAACATACTGATTTCATTTCCTTTGGATATATACCCAGTAATGGGATTTCTGGGTTGTTTGGTAGTTCTGTATGTAATTTTTTGAGGAACTTCCATACTGTTTTCCATAATGGCTGTACTAATTTACGTTCCCACCAACATTTGTATAAGGGTTCTCTTTTCTCCACATCCTTGCCAACATGTATTATCTTTTGTCTTTTTGATAATTACCATTCTCATTGGGGTGAGGTAATACTGCATTGTGGTTTTGATTTGCATTTCCCTCATGATTAGTAACGTTGAATATTTTTCATATACCTCTTGGCCATTTGTATGTCATCTTTAGAGAAATGCCTACTCAGGTCTTTTGCCTATTTTCTACTCAGGCTACTTGTTTTTTGTTAAGTTGTTTGAGTTCCTTATACATTTTGGATATTAACCCTTTAACAACTGTATAGTTTGCAAATATTTTCTCCCGTTCTGTAGGTTGTCTTATCACTCTGTTGATTGTTTTCTTTGTTATGCAAAAGCCTTTTAGTTTGATGTAATCTCTTTTGTCTCTTTTGATGGAAATCTTTCTTTTGATGCCTTTGCTTTTGAAGTCTTATCCAAAAAAATCCTTGCCCAGACCAATGTTATGAAGTGTTTCCCCTAGGGTTTGTTTGTTTGTTTGTTTGTTTTTAAGAGACAAGGTCTTGTTCTGTCACCCAGGCCAGAGTGCAGTGGCTGGATCAATCATAGCTCACTACAGCCTCGAATTCCTAGGCTCAAGTGATTCTCCTGTCTTGGCTTCCTAAGTAGCTGGGCCTACAGGCATCCACCACCATACCAGACTATTTCCCCTGTTTTCTTCTAGTAGTTTCGTAGTTTTGGATCTTACATTAATGTCTTTTATCCATTTTGAATTAATTTTAGTATATGGCAAGAGATAGAGTCTAATTTCATTCGTTAGCCTGTGGATATCCAATTTAACCAACACCATTTATTGAAGAGGCTGCCCTTGCTCCAGTGTGTGTTCTTGGCACCTTTGTAGAAAATCAGTTAGCTATCAATGTTTGGATTTATTTTTGGGTTCTCTGTTGTGTTCCACTGGTCTGTGTCTGTTTTTATGCCATTACTACGCTGTTTTGGTTACTGTAGCTTTGGATGCTTTGAAGTCGGATGGTGTGATGGCTCCAGCTTTGTTCTTTTTGCTCAAGGTTGCTTTGGCAAATCGCCAAAGGGGTCTTTAGTGGATCCATATGAATATTAGGATTTTTTCCTTATTTCTGTGAAGAATGTCTGGTATTTTTATAGGGATTACATTGAATCTGTAGATCACTTTGGGTAGTAAATAACAAGGATTTTGATGTTTTAATTCAGAGAAATTATTTCTAGCACTTATATTTGGTGTTAGAAAGCTATAGTTTTATCGGAAATGTATTAAGGGTAATGAGATTCCATTAGTATATTTATGGAATTAGGTTTATATTAGAATTATTTAGGTAGAGTTCGAACATTTTTCAAACCTACAATAAATATTTTAGTGGAGTAGAATATACCAAATATTTCTTTAATGACAGTAGCCTGCTTAGGTGCAAATCCTGATTCTCTTAGAAGCTGTGTGACTTTGATAGTTTGTTAAGCTCCAACTCTGTAAAATGCAAATAATAGTACCTACCTCATAAGCTTTTGTGAGGATTAAATGAAATAGTATATAAAAGGAAACAGCAGAATGCTTGGTAAATATAAACTTTTATTATTATTGTTATTGAAATTTGTGCCTGCCATTAGAGAAACAGTAAAAGATTTATGTTATCTGACTTCAAGGAATCTACAGTCTAGTTGATAGACTGAGCATAAATGATTATAATTCATTCTGAAAAATACCTTAATGGAAATATAGAAATGCCAGTGGAAGCATCAAAAGTATGTCCAAAACCACCACGTTGTTAAGGAAGGCTTCAAGGAAGGAGATAGTGTTTGCATAGAGACCTGATACACGAATATGAATTCGGTGTGTGACTAGGAGTTAGAAATTTAAATGGAAAATTGAATCTTTATGAGGCCTTCCATGTTTCATTAGGTGTTAAATTCTGGAGTAAAATTTGATGTGACAATTTACTACTACATATATTTCCAAATATTTAAGATTAAGATCTTATTAAAATAATATATTATAAAGCCATTAATATTTCAAATTCTTATATAATTGTTTGATTATTGTCCTTTTTTGCAACAGATATTAGGCAACAACTTCCTATTTATCCTTTTAATGGGAAGTCACAGCTTTTTTGTTTTTTTTCCATACCTAGACTAAAAATACATTTAAAACTATCTGATGTAGAGTTTTATTAAAATAACTTAATACATAAACATCATTTTTCATTTTATTCTCTTTTTTCTATCATGTAGAATTTTGTTCCCTTCTACAATGTATTTTAAAATTTGGAACCTACTGATGTATAATCCATAGGCAATTACACTTACCATCTTGAGGGATTTTTCCAGATGAAACTGAGAAATTTAGTACTGTAGCTTCTGTCAGTGTAAGAGAAGACCAGCTTAATTCGTTTGCACTATACTAAAAAATAATACCAGAATAACTTTTTTCTGTATTATTTTATGTATGCATTGACAGTGTCTGTTTCTGTGAGCATTCTTGGCTGTGAATAGAATCCTGATAATGAAAATTTACTTGTACATGTGTAGGGATATAATCCTTTCTTGATCATTTAAATAAATGCAGATAGTGATGGAAATCTTTTTTTTTTTTTAAGGTATTGCCATCAGAGAGTCAGCAAAAGTAGTTGACCAAGCCCAAAGAAGAGTGTTGAGGGGAGTTGATGACCTTGACTTTTTCATAGGGGATGAAGCTATTGATAAACCTACATATGCTACAAAGGTAACCTTTTGATGGAAATTTGCTTCTGTAAGTGTTGAGCCAAGAATGCAGCAGTAAAATGCATAATCTGAATGGCAGGTTATCTAGAAGCTGTGTTTATGAGTCGTGGAATGTGTTTTTATTCTTGTGTTTGAATGGAGGTGGTGGTAGTTATTGTTTTTGAATAGGGGTATTTTTGAGTGGAGAATCAAGTGAATTGACTGGAATGCAGAATTGACTCAGGTAACACTGGGTCACATTAGAAAGCATGATCTACTGCTTTGGAAAAATTGCAGGTTGACTGATTAAGCTATCAGATATGGAAAATTGCAGATTGATTAATTAAAGAGAAACACTAACATTATTTAAGTAGACATTTCTTCTTGAAAAACAAAACAAAAGCTCTAGATTTAGTTGTAGGGTAGATTAGCTGCACTTTCCCATCTGTCCCCCATTTGTTAAGATGATTCTTTGTTAGTGGAAATGGGTGGAGTAAAATATAAATAATAATATAACTTAATATTTCTTTTCAGTGCCTGTTGTTTCTTTACATGAATTAACAATGACTTCAGTGAGGAGGAGACCTTTATTCTCTAATAACACTCAGTTTCTTCTGTTGCCCCTGCTGTTAAGCTGTTGCTCTTACTGTTGTGAACCGAAGCTTGACACGTTTTGCTTTCTTTTGCTTCAGTGGCCAATACGACATGGAATCATTGAAGACTGGGATCTTATGGAGAGGTTTATGGAGCAAGTGGTTTTTAAATATCTTCGAGCTGAACCTGAGGACCATTATTTTTTAATGGTGAGTAACTGGAACTAAAAGGGATATATTCCTGTAAATTCCAGATTGCGTAGATTTTATTTATTTATTTTCTGTACTCAATTGAGGTTTATTAAGGCAAGATTCTGAGGACGTGCCTGGGAAAAGCACAGCCCACAAAGTATCTGTTGTGGACTGCTCTCTCCAAATTGTTTAGATTTTAAACTCGAGATATTCTTCCCTAGGGAGTTTTTAATTCCTTGTACAGATATTTGCATGAATCAGGATACGTTTTTGCAAATAACAGAAAGCTTAGTAAAAATCCAGAATGAAAGGGGCGTATTATCTCACACAACAGGAAGACCAAAGTTAGGTGGTTCTAGGGCTGGTTACTTCAGTAGTCTGGTGATGGAATCAGGGATGCAGCCTAGTGTGTTAGCTTGACCTCTTCAGTTGGTTCCCTGTGGGCCCCAGAGTAGCTGCCAAAGTTCCTATATCACCTCTTTGGATATTTCCATACAGAGGTAGAAGGGAAGGTTTTCCTTGCATATCACTTTTGAAGAATTTAGAAACCCTTTCCCAGGAACCTTCCCAGCAGATCTGCTCTATCTACCCATACCTAACCTGGTCACTAGCAACAGGAATAGCGTTACCTTGACTGGTTTAGATGAATCAAGATTGTCTCCCTGGGGACGGGGAGGAGGGGACTGTGTCTGATCACCTGGACCCTGGGAGGAAGGTAAGTACCTAAACAGGCCTCCAACAGCAAGGCCAGTGGAAGGAGGAATGGATTTGGGTAGGAAACCAACTATGTACTTCGATATCCTTGAGAAGTAGCTAGGTTACTGTGATTATTGCCATAGAGCAGAGGAAACTGGGTCAAAATTTTATTTTTTTCTAGGGTTTAAATGTTATTGTAAAATAAAACTGAGCTGAGTTATGGGCCCTGATTATGGTACTTAATTGATCTTGTTCAAACAAACTTAAGCATTATGGAGAAATGAGAAGAACTATCTCTTGGTTAATGGGATCTATTCTAATTGTTTTACTTAACATTACATGTTTTCTTCCATGAAATGTTCTTTTTAAGTTAAAATTAATTGCATGTACAAAATGCTTGCTCTGTAGAGAGCAATTTCATGTAACATATGCTGCATATTAAAATCTGTATAATTTAGCTTTGGATTTTTTTCCATCAAGTACATTGTTAAATGGTCCCAGATCCAATTATATAATTTTTCTAATGTTAGAATATGAAGTGTTCTTTTGAATTATCTGGTATAAGAAATATGTTAACTACAAGGCTAACAGTTAATGGAATCTATATGTTAACTTCTATAAAGCAAGTCCTTGAAAGTGCTCTGATCTACCCCTGCTGTATTGTCACAACTGGAATTGTGGCTTCTGTGTGTTACAGACCGCTCAGTGTGTTTTTTCTCCTGTACATCCGCAGTGGTTTATATAAAATCAGTGGAGCCAAGAAACTGACAGTGTATATGAAGTGGCTTTGTCTTTATAGCCAAAACAAATCACAGATTCCCACCTGTCAGATTTGGCATTTTTCCTTCAGTAGCGTATCACATCCTACCTGTTGGATAGGATTTTAGGACCAGGCACTGTGCCTACCTACTTCCTTCTTTGTGCTTCAACTCACTGTGCCAGGAGTTCCTCTTGCTTCAGTTAGAGGAATATCTAATCTTAGGCCTGTGGAGCAAATACAGACCACCAGGACAGAGCTCACAGGAAGTTTTTACTAAAAGGATTTTTTTTTCTGACTTAGTTGGCATATATAAGCTAGTAAAATATAACCACTTGCCAGGAAGGACTTGGAGGAGTTTGATGTGAATATGGAAAAGGCCATTTGCTAAAAATAAGTACCTACAATGAATGTTCAAAAATAATCAAGTTTATTATTAGAAAGATAAGAAAATATTGTATTACATGTATTGTGCTTTGAATTCTGCAAGTTGCATGATGTGGTTCATGTCCTTAATTGTCTGTTAATGGAATAAAGGGGAGTGAAGAGTGAAACAGGTGTAGCTATGGCCAAGCCATAGAAGTGAATTGAAGACATTTACTGAACTGTCATATCAGGTCAAGGCTTCTTGGTTTAAGTGAGTCTAAGAGGCCCAAATTATGGGCCCCTCAGGAGCTCACAGAATTGTCCTTTCCGACTGCTCTGCCCAGTCATCTGAGCATACAGTGTGAGAATGAGCTCATTACCACTGAGTTTTTTTCAAGGAGGTTCAGAGACTCACACAGGTCATGTGAATTGAGCAGGTGGCAAATGGAAATCAGACTGTTCTCCAGTACTGAATTGCTCTGAGTTCGAAAGGGAATTGTATATTTTAAAGAGATGCAGTGCTTTTCAGTGGAAATTGAATTATAACTTCAGAAGAGGTTTTCAAACTCTGATATAGATCATTCGAGAACAAGGAAGCAGCACATGCAAATGACCAGCAATGAGAAGGCCTGGGGACTTTGAGGACCTGCCTGGGTTAGCATGAGCAGAGGGCCAGGTGAGAGGTGGAAGAGAGGAGAACGCTGGCTGACCACTGCATGGTGACAGTGGAGCCATGTGAACAGATTCATGTTTTAGAGAGAACGCCCAGGCAGATGTGACTGGTACACAGTCTTCATGCTGATCCAGCGTGAGATGAAGGGGGCCTCCAGGAGGGGTGTGACAATGGGGCTGGGAGGAGTCAATATAAGGAAGTTATGTCTTTTGTAAGGTTCTTAAAATTGTATAAGGGGAAATTTATAGTCAGAACTACCCATGAAAGTCTGTCAGGAAGGCCTGTATAAGAGACTAACATAACAGCTCTCAGTAAGGGAAGAAAACAAATTTTCCTTCAGCATGGAGGAATTTTCTTCTGCACCAGCTGAGGTAGTTGACTTATATTTAGGGGTACAATACAGCATATAAAAAGCACCCAGTGTTTGTTGGAAATTATCCTCAGTCTAGCAATATGCTCACACTTTGAGAGTATGTAGGTTGAAGTTGAGATCACCTGCAAGAAATCAGACTCATGGAGCCAGTACTCATTGAGTAGAATGGGGGCAGAGGTAGTTATTTCTCCTGCTCTTGTATTTGGCCTCATTGTTCTTGCTTGTACCCTCACGGGCTGGTATGCTGTCATTTTTTGAAGCATGTATGGTTGGTTAGGATGAGTTACATATAGGTAGCAGAGACACACAGGAGGTAGAATTGATGGGTCTTAGTGATTAGAATTGGTGGCACAAGAGGAATCTAGGATGACTCAGATTTTTAGGTTGGACAGTGCATAGATGGTAGTGTGATTGGTTGAGATGCAAAACGTTAGAAGAAACTCACTTGAGGGAGAATGAAGAAGAAGAGTTTAGTTTGTATTTACTGTGGTCTAAGGGTAACTGCTGTACAGCTAAAGAAGCCTGGAAGGAACCAGCTCTGGCTGCAGATGTTGATTTAGGAGTCAGTAGCATTTACATGTTGATTATTGATTGAAAGTTAACTGATTACCAAAAATAAAATATACCATCCTTGGTATTTTAGAGATGAATATATGAATCCATGATTGTCTTGAAATCTCTAGGTCAAGTTCAGGTTACAGCTCTGTGAAAAAACTTTTTTTTTTTTGAGACAGAATCTTGCTCTCTACCCAGGCTGGAGTGCAGTGGCATCATCATAGCTCACTGCAACCTTAAACTCCTGGGCTCAAGTGATCCTCCTGCCTCAGCCTCCCGAGTGGCTGAGACCACAGGCACGTGCCACTGCAACTGGCTAATTTTTCTATTTTTTGTAGAGATGGTCTTGCTCTTCCTCAGGCTGGTCTCAAACTCCTGATCTCGACTGATTCTCCTACCTCTGCCTCCCAGAGTACTAGGATTACTTACAGGGGTGAGCCACCACTCCTGGCCCACCTTATATTTTTAGCTTGCATTTTTTATAACTTTGACCTCATACATTTTTTCACACATAGTTGTATTCCCTCTTTTGTGAGTTGCCTGTTCATGCCCTGTGCTCTTTTATGTATCAGTCAATATTTTATTGCTTTGCTTATTGCTAAGATATCTATAAACATTTTTTTACTTAAAAATTTTTTTATTATAAAATACACATAACAAAATTTACCATTTTAGTAGTTTCTGAATGCAAAGTTTGGTGACATTAAATACATTCACTTTATTGTGCAACCGTTACCACCATCTGTCCCCAGAAACCTTTGCATCTTCCCAAACTGAAACTCTGTACCCATTGAACACCAACTCCCACTGGAAAGTGTTTATTTTCTGGATGTAGCATAATTGATTTAATTAGTTCCTTAGTGTTATTTAGGTTGTTTATGATCTTCAAATACTGACAGACATTGCTGACTTTTAACCTTAATGAGCCACTTTATTTTAGAAGGATCTTACCCCAGAATATAATTTGATTTTGTTTTTTGGTTTTAACTGAGAGACTTTTTCTTTTCCTAAGTGAATTTCTCCTTTATACTTACTGATAATTTTAGTAATAATCACTCACTTCCATTGAGCACATTTGTATGCTGGATACTGCTCTGAACACGTTGTATTAGGCTGCCTTTAATCTTCCCAACTCTCTGAGCCAGGTACTAATTACTAATGCTTTACTGATGAAGAAACACAGGGAGAGATGAAGTAACTTACCAAATTTATCAATAGTAACATAGAAGGCTGGGATTTGAACCCAGCCTATTTGACTTCAGAACCCTTAGCCAGACTGTGTGGCATGCTGCTGTATGACAGATGTGTTTGCCCAGAGAGAGAGGGAGAGAGAGAGAAATCGATTTCCTGTGTCTCTTCCTCTCATAAGGCCTCCACCCCTATTGAATTAGGGCTCCACCCCTCCACACTTATGACCTCATTTCACCTTAATTACCTTTTTAAAGACCCTGTCTCCAAATATAGTCACATTGGGGATTAGAGCTTCAATATGTGAATTTTGGTGATGGTGGGGGACCATTCAGTCCATAATAGTGGGTGATGTGGACTTTTTGCCAGAAGGTCCAGAGAATTTTCTTCTTCTTCTTTTTTGTTTTACAGCTTTATATGGAGATATAGCTCCATATTTGTTGACATGGGAAAAAGTTCACCGCATATTGCTGAATGAAAAAAAAGCAGGTTTATTTATTTTTATGTTTCTATATCCTATCATTTTCTTCTATTTGATAATGGTTATTGTTTTAAAATAGATATTTGGATTCTCAGAAATGTCTTTGGAAAGTCTTGGAAATTTTCATCTGCTTTGTTTATATATTTTTTGTGGTATGTGTTTTTTGTCTGCCATTTGTTTTTCCTATTACTTTTCTCTCTCTCTCCTCTTTTTCTTTTAGTATTTTTAAATGCTCACTGGCTGGTTTCTTTGTGCTCTTTACTCATCTTTGAATGAGGGGATTTTTTCCTGGACTAGCAATGTGTGTGAGTGTAGGTTGGGGAGGTCCAGGGCAGTGTCTGGCTTCTACCTTGGACTTTCCTGCCTTGCATCTGGATTGTAAAGAGGTGTGGCCTCCTTTAGCCTCCCCTGCCGCTCTGGTGTCAGGTGGGTTAGAAGGCTTCGGCAGCTTTCCTGCTCAAACTGAGCCTGCTCCAGGCAAGGGCTTGCTACTACTTGGCTGCTCACCCCTGGGTGGGGTGGGGAACGTGCTTATTTGCCTGGGATCTGAAGTCACTTTGGTGTCCTCACTCATCTTGGTCGCATTTTCACTGCCCTTGGCAGCTAGCTTCAGGGATGTTTAGTTTCAGGGTGTTTAAGTGTTATGTTATTGAAGATAGTGTGTCCTTTTCTGTAACACATTCTTGTTTTGGGTAGGTAATAAGGGCAGAAGCCTTCAGAGACCTTTACTCTGCCATCCTAAAGCTTTTAAGACTAACAGCCTTATTTCTTTAATCGATCACTTTGGGCATCCTCTATCTGTAAAATCTGGGAGTTGTATAATATCCTAGCTAACATACTTTTAGGCTAACCTTTTTATGTTTCTTATGTAATTACATGAAATTTGGGTAAACACTAAATACAGCGAATGTTTTCTTATAGACAGAACCTCCACTGAATACACCAGAAAATAGAGAATATCTTGCAGAAATTATGTTTGAATCATTTAATGTACCAGGACTCTACATTGCAGTTCAGGTAAAAATAAAGTTTTTTTGTTTGTTTGTTTTTTTATGATTCCCAAAGAACTTTAGTTGTCAAGTAGTTGAAAGAAATGGTAATTCCAAAGGTTCTGTGTTATAAGATTGTGCTGTTCTTCCTTTTTCTAGTCCTTCACCATACACATGCTGTTCAGATTTGAACTAAAAGACTGTAGAGAACATGTTCCATGACTTATGTTTTTATATTTGTATTATTGGTATAGACTTTGTCTTCTCTGGCTCTGTATTTTTACTTGCATTAAAGTCTAATGTATTTTTCTTGGGGTGACAAGCCAGAGCTGTAGATGTGGTCCTTTTTTACTTACTTTTGAACAGAAAAACAAAATAAATACCTTTAGAGGGTTCTGCTTTTTTGATTTTGGACCCTTACTAGTCCCAGTGTACTCTCTTGCTTCTGAGGGACCCTGTGGTTCCATGAGCTTGCATAACTTCTTCTGAACCTACCTGTTCTTCATGTGAGGTTTTTGGATTGCTTTTGGTTATTATTTGCCATCTTATATAAGGGAATTGACTGAAATTTTTGTGAACAAACGAGATGGGTGTTTCGCAGATGTTCTAACCTCTGCTCTGGATTGGGCAGTTCCTGTCATGGGGGCTGTCCGTGCAGTACAGGGTGTTTAGCAGCATCTCTGGCCTCTACCCCCCAGAAGACAGTAGCACCACCACCAGCCTCCCTCCCCCCACAGTGAAAAATGGCGCCAGACATTGCCACATGTCCCCTGAGGGCCCAAATCGCCCCGAGTGAGAAACTGTCCTGTACCTACCATGTAGAATTTCTGGGTGTGAGGCCTAGTAATGTGTATTTTTAAAGACTCCACAGGTGATTTTTTTTTTTTTTTGAGACAGAGTCTCACACTGTTGCCTGGGCTAGAGTGCCGTGGTATCAGCCTAGCTCACAGCAACCTCAAACTCCTGGGCTCAAGCGATCCTTCTGCCTCAGCCTCCTGAGTAGCTGGGACTACAGGCATGCGCCAGCATGCCCAGCTAATTTTTTCTATATGTTTTCAGTTGACCAATTAATTTCTTTCTATTTTTAGTAGAGACGGGGTCTCGCTCTTGCTCAGGCTGGTTTCGAACTCCTGGCCTTGAGCGATCCTCTCGCCTTGGCCTCCCAGAGTGCCAGGATTACAGGCGTGAGCCACCGCGCCCTGCCTCCACAGGTGATTTTACTGTAGCCAATCTGTGGCCCAACATTGGAAGCCAGGGAATTAAAAATTAAAATCTTCTGACTCTAGAATGAAATTCCTTTCTCAGTGGCTTTTCTTTGTAAAACTTCATGGGAAACTTGACTCCTAGAGTTTTAACTACACAAAATTTTCATGTTAGTTTTCCAAATTGGATGTGAAATTTTGGGAATAGAGGTATATAGAGGATAGAGGAAGGAAAGAGTTAGAATTACTAAGAAGGAGAGAGTTTGTTGATTGAATGTGAAAACAGGCGGGCAGAATACTTCAGAAAATGCTCCCCGGGTGCAAGTGGTTCACATGTCTTTTCTCCAGGCAGTGCTGGCCTTAGCAGCATCGTGGACATCCCGACAAGTCGGCGAACGTACGTTGACAGGGATAGTCATTGACAGTGGCGATGGAGTTACCCACGTTATCCCAGTGGTAAGCAGAATAGTGAATATTTAAACTATATTATTATTATATTTAACACCTGGTTTGAGGTACAGAAAAAATTATAAAAACACCCTTCTGTAATTAAAACACTACTTTTTAAGTGATAGCTGTACTTAGAAAATGTAACAAGAGTTTTAAAAACCCAGGCATATAAAAAAGAGTAAAAAAGATGACCAGTATTTACAGCTTTGGCAATTTTAAATTTGTAGTGGCAAATTTCTGCAGTCAGAATGTCAGTGGCTGTTTGGGATCTCCAGGGCCTCTGCTTGATTCCTGTGGGTGTCACATCAACAGGAACACCTTCCTGGCTTGTAATTCTGAAATGCCGGGAGGCAGAAGTCATTCTGGATGTCTGATTTGTGGGTGCAGTGCATGACCATTTGAAGGATTGTGTCTGTGTTCTGTGAAAAGATGTGAATGGTTTTAATCGGCTCATGCTTTAGAGAAATTGCTTCTTGTTTTCTAAATTTATTTAAAAGCCAAGAAGGAGAGATCATACATTGATTGCAGAAGGCTCTACAATATTACATTTTGGTTTTAATTTTCAAAATATTAGAGAAATGATTCCTAATTCAGGTTTCAAGAGATCACTATATTTTTCTTTTGGACCAATAGACTATTTAAAGGAATTATTTAAAACTAATTTTTTGAAGATTAATTGGAACCATCTGAAGGGGGTGTCCAGGGGAAGGTTAGACTCCTCCTCCTCCTCCTCCTGTCACGCCCCTCCTCAGCAACCACCGGGGCTGGTGTTTATGTGTGTTGCAAGTATGTTTTCTGCATATATCGGGTGTGTATATATACACTTTTAAAAAATGCAAATTAGAATTTTGAAAAACCATTCGTTTACTTCAATTGAAAAAATAGTCACCGTTTTATTTCAAGAAGTTGAAGGAATGATGTACTGATACACTAACGCTTTTAATTCCTTAAAGGTCAGAAATTACTGCAGTGGAAAGGCGTAATGATTGATGTGCCTACGGTCAGGGAGAAAGCAAGCCAAATTCCCTGCCCCCTTGTGCCCCTGCCAGTGTGCCCTCGCTGTGGGAGGAGGGTGGGTGCCTCTCCCTGTGCAGTGCTCTGGGGTGGAGCCCCCTTCAAGCCGAGCCGCCTCAGATTGCTCCCTTTTGTGGATTGCTGCGAAGTTAGTGCCCTTGATTGTGCTGCTTACTGAGCGTTTAGGCCTCTGGCTTTCTCAGAGATAAGGTGCTGTGGGCTCCTGGGGTTGCTGCCCTTTGGTTCTTGGCCTATTTCATATATCTGATTTAGGAAAAGGTAAGATAGCATATTTTACATGGTGTTCAGGTCCACAGAGAGAGTTGTTTTTAAAAATTTTTAACTGTATCTTAGTTCAGATTTTCCCCCAATTATAAAAATTATATATTTTTTGAAAATTTGGATAAAATAGAAAAATGTGTAAAAATAAAATAAAATTACCTATAAACTCACCCAGAGAACCACATTATACTTTTATTTGTATAGCCTTTCAAGCTCTTTGCCTTTGACACAAACTTGTGTACATACACACACACGTGTATACATTTTAAACAAAACTGAATATCCCATGTCTGGTTTTGGATTCTAATTGTATAATCCTAGAGTTATATTTTGCACATGAATTTAACCCTAATTTTTTCTCTTATAGTTAAATAGTCTGTCAACAAATATTTAATAAATATATAATAGCCTTTTGTGTGGGCATAGCATAATTCATTTATTCATTTTCCTGTTGTTGGACATGTAGCTTGTTTAATGTTTTTAGTGGTGTGATGAGCTGATACTCATTTAACACTGATAGAGTTAATTTTAGACAATGTTATGTGTAATGCAAAGAATATAATGTGAATAATTTGTGTTAGAAAGCTGATATTAGTTTTATGGGTTTAAGTTCATCTTTACTATTTTAATAATTTACACAAATCTTTTATCTCCATCTTAAAATATTATACTAATACTTGGACTCTACAGAAAGGCCAAATCTTCTTTTGCTTCTAGAAGTTAGGTACATCAGGAAAAATACCATAGGAGGAATTCGTAAGTTGTCCTTGTAACTGAACTGGTGACTGTATCTAGTGCATGTCATTATTAGAATGAATATATCTGTAAAATAAGTGAGCATTTCACTTCCATTGCCCTCTGTCTCCCTTGGGTGTGGTAGCACAGAAGCTGTGATGTGCTGTAACCTGAAACCTGAGCGCGTCTCTTTATCTGATGAGACTGCGATAGGCGTTGTCCTCTCTGACCATGGGCAGGATGTGCATCTGAGCCTGTAGTGCCGTGCCCGCAGGAGGGCTGATGAGGGAGCCCGGGGCCCATCGCTGCTGTGGGCTTGTGGACTCCTGGCATCAGCCCTGCTGGTGCTTGGCCTCAGATGACAAGTCATTATCGGTTCCTTTCCTGGCACCTCGCAGACATGCCTTCAC
The DNA here is from genome assembly GCA_008086735.1 of Cheirogaleus medius. NCBI lineage: Eukaryota > Metazoa > Chordata > Mammalia > Primates > Cheirogaleidae > Cheirogaleus > Cheirogaleus medius. The sequence goes on along the minus strand of VBSM01000865.1, from coordinate 4,094,754 downwards.
TGGCTCAGGAAGGCAGTGGAGTGAGAGAATCCAAACTCCTGATCAGCGCCGTTCTTCAAATGACATAGTGTTTAAGAATCATTTCTAACAAATACAAATTTTAGTACAATAAATGGGAAATTTATTAAGTACCTAGTTCATGCCAAAAACAGTGCTATGTGCTTGACTGACAAGATTTCATTTAAACTGTATTGTAAATCCCCGTGGGGTATTATTTGCCCCACATTATGGATGAAGGTGCCGAGAATGAAACGTTAAACTTGTCCACGGTCACTAAGCTAATAAATGTAGAATTGGGATTTGAATCCAGGTTGTTAGAACCTAAGTCCTGTGTACTTAACCAAATTGCTGACTTTTAAAAATAAGCAGATTTATAGTTGGCTTTACAACTTATAGATAAAACCCTTTCCTTTTTTGCTAGAGAAAAAAAATTACTGGATTTACTGTTTTCATAGGCGGTATTACTTTTTGGAATTGAACTATCCTATGTGGTTTTTCTTTTCACATTCCTAATGAAAACATCATTTTGGTTGCTTTTGGAGAGTGTGAAGTTATTTGAATAATTTAGAACTTTAAATGTTAATGGCATTGCATATGCAGTCACTGTAAAAGACCCCCTGTACTGAGCTTGCACAGAGTGGGGATTCAGTTGCTTGTTAGAGCCATGAAGGGGCAGACAGGGAGGATGAGGCAGGAAACTGCATGAGTCCAGGTTGCTCTTCACTATGGAATTACTTACACGGGCTGTTCTGCCTCCTCTTCTTCCCTAGGCGGAAGGTTATGTAATTGGAAGCTGCATCAAACACATCCCGATTGCAGGTAGAGATATTACGTATTTCATTCAACAGCTGCTAAGGGAGAGGGAGGTGGGAATCCCTCCTGAGCAGTCACTGGAGACCGCAAAAGCCATTAAGGTAAAAACAGATGGGTAACTGGCCGGTTTGGGGGTGAAAGAGAAATGGTATTCTGGACGTTTGCCCTTGGTGTCATCATCCTGCTCATACCTTCCTTCCTGTCCCCTTCCCGTGAGCTTGGATCCTGATTTGTTTACCACTTGAGTTAAGTGGGCTGAAGACTTCAAGCTTAACCTCTTACAAACATTGACACTCTGGTGAGGTTACAGTTGTAAATGGGAGCAGCTTGATGAGCACCAGTGTATGCAGTTCATTATTTAATTGGAGCCCGATTAATAGACTTACAGTTCATCGAGTCTTCCTTCCGCCTCTCCCTCCGTGCTTCACTTTAGAATCAGGAGGCAAACCACAGCAGCAGAGTAATGCCGTCCTGGGATCCGAAATTAGTAAACAAAATTCACGGGTATTTTCTAGATTCCAGTTACTATGCCAGAAAAGTTACAGGAAATTTTACAGTTTAATCAGTAAGGTTAGAAGACAAATGGCTTAATGGTTCTTATTTAAAATGTCTACTTGTTGTGATCCATCAGTTTAGTTTACTCTGTCCATGGCAGTTGACATGCCCTATTTTTTTTTTTTTTTTTGGAGACAGAGTCTCACTCTGTTGCCCAGGCTAGAGTGAGTGCCGTGGCGTTAGCCTAGCTCACAGCAACCTCAAACTCCTGGGCTCAAGCAATCCTACTGCCTCAGCCTCCTGAGTAGCTGGGACTACAGGCATGCGCCACCATGCCCGGCTAATTTTTTCTATATATATTAGTTGTCCAATTAATTTCTTTCTATTTTTTAGTAGAGACGGGGTCTCGCTCTAGCTCAGGCTGGTTTCGAACTCCTGACCTTGAGCAATCTGCCGCCTCTGCCTCCCAGCGTGCTAGGATTACGATCCACCATGTCCGGCCCGACATGCCCTATTTAAAGGAATTTTTCTTTTCAGGTTGCAAAATCAGGAATTTTTTTTTTTTTAGTCAAAATGCAAGAAATCCTTAGTAATCTAAGGGTGATACATAGATGAAGAGGGAAAGATTTTGTTTTTGGAGGAGATTTTAAGCATGGTGTATGGCAGGTGGGCTTGAAATGTCCTCACACCACACCGCTTTTGAGCATAGGGCAGTGGGGGAGTGAGGCTGACACTCCCTTCTCCTTACTGCTTTCCTCCCTTCTGAGCAACTCATAACTGAGGCTGGCTGAAGGAAAGGAAGCACCAACAGAGGATTCCCAAGTTTTGCATGACACTTGGTAAAAACAGAGGTATTTTTAGGACAGGAGGCAGTGGTATGGGGCAGGCTCTGCAGATGGGATTCCACCTGTCCTGCCTTACCTGGGACTAGAGGTTCCAGGGATGGGGGCTCTCAGTGCCAAAATGGTGAAGTTGGGCAGAGTTGGTCCCTTCCCTCTGGGGGACAGTTTCTATAGGTGTCATAAGACTGGTTTTTTTAGACTAAAATATTTCCCAAGGTTTTCTCTTCTCCTTTACCCTTCTTCACTGGAAGAAAATTTTGGATATTTGATCTAAGCTTGCTTGCTCCCCCAAATCTGTAAAAAATGTAAATCAGAATCAAACTCTTGTTACTAATGCCCAGGGGTCCCTTTGATGAGTCCAAGTCTTCCCTTTTCCAGTCAGGATTCCTGAGCGGCACCATTGACGGGGTTCACACTGGGCATTTGCTTTACTCACTGGCTGGCTGGTTCCAGTTCTGACCCCGAAGTCTGAGGGGCACGCTCACGTTCTGCCTGTGTGTCACTCGGCTGCGAAGGTCGGAGTGAAAGAGACGCCTTTTGTGGTCTCCAAACCAGTTGCCCTGGCCCTGTTGCATGGGGTGGCCCTGTTAGTTCTCACCTCAGTTTTTCTTTAAAGGAGGAGATCCTGGAAGGAGTGGTTTAGAGTTCCCCTGTCTCCTGTTGTTGCCGTGACCTCTTGTGGTCATGAGGAAGCCTGAGGGGTGTGTAATGTACACACGTCCCCCCCTCGTGGCATGAGTCCAGAACCTTAAGATTAGCACTGCTACTCTGCACCCACCTTTACAGAAGCATTTCATGCTGCGAGTTAAGTGAGTTGAGATGCCCTAGGACACTGACCAGGCCTCTGGGGACAACAGAATGTTTTTGTCTCTAGTCTTGGTAAATTTGAAGTTATATGAACTGCCTTACTCTCTCATCTTTAACCATCAGTGGTTACAGGGTTATATAGCCATTTTTGCCTATCAGTCTTAGAATTCTGCTAGAGCACATCAAAGATACCTATGAGATGGTATTAGAGCATGTTTCAGGAATTCTAAGAATCTTTGAACTTAGCATCATGAGAACATCTTTGGAGTCCTTGAGCCATTCCTGCCTGAATGTGTAGTGAGCACCAGCTGGGCCGTGATGCTGTGCCACGTGCTGAGCTCTGAAGCTAGTACCCAGGTGTCACCTGCTGCTTTGCTGAGGGTAGCCCCGAAGATAGATGATCAACACAAAGATCATCAATACCAAGAACATCAATATCACCAGATACTCAGGAAACACTTGGCACATCCCAGGCTGTTTGCTGGTGCCGGGTGGAAACCATGAGCAAGTTCTTTTGCAGCAGCAACATACTGGCAACTCCAATCCTCCTACCTGATTTTGTTTTTTCTTTTTCTGTGGTACCTATTACCTTATCACATACCATGTTATTTACTTTCTTATTATAGTTGCTTATTGTCTGACTCTCAGCTAGAGCATAATCTTGGCAGGGATCTGTGTGCTTCGTTCACTTGTGTATCCCAAGAGCCTAGACAATAAACATGTGTTGATCGAGTGACTTAGAGTATCTCATCAACAAGGTATACTATCTCTAGGCAAATCAGTGGAGCCAGTTTTATACACTTATAATACAGTGCGGTGTCAGACTCCACCCCACGTTAATGACCAGCAGGTTGATAGTGACCACTGACATTTAGTGTCTAGATATTATACTTGGCTTGCCGCGTGCTGATACCCAGAGAAGCCATTGCAGTAAGGCATTAGGGTGTAGACAGTACCACGTTCAGTAGATGCGACTACAGCATAGATGCACCTTTACGGTCCGGAAGTGGACAATAGCAAGCTGACAGGACAGGCACCACATTTGGAACCTGAGAGGAACAAAGAAAGACCAGATGGAGACAAGATATTGATACTTAATAGACATCTGTAGACATTATTTCAGATAATATGGCAACAAAATTTGATAGACCAAGGCAGAGATCAATTGCTGAATTGCAGAGAAAGCGGACTTACCTGTCCAAAGTCCAAGTGTAGTCATGTCTTATATGAAGACAGTAGAATATGAGGCTTGATAGCACATCCACGCTGGCGTAATGGAATGGGCATATTGATTTTGGGGGTGTGTTTAATGCATGGGGCTCCTGGTTATTTGTCAGAGGGCAGAGATACTGGGCAGTTGTTAATGCCTGGCGACGTCTTTGTGTGTGTATGCAGGAGAAATACTGTTACATTTGCCCTGATATAGTCAAGGAGTTTGCTAAGTATGACGTGGATCCCCGGAAGTGGATCAAACAGTATACGGGTATCAATGCGATCAACCAGAAGAAGTTCATTATAGATGTTGGTTACGAAAGGTTCCTGGGACCTGAAATATTCTTTCACCCAGAGGTAAGAGGTTTCTTTTTTGAGTGTGTCGAAGTGTGTGTGTGCATCTATGGAGTGATGCTGCCACCCAGTGTGCATAAAGAGAAGTTCTCAGTGAAGGTCCAGTGAGCACATTGGCGTCTGCCAGTGACCTCTCTGCGGACTGGGATGGTCTCCTGTGCAGTTTGTCTGCTGGATTGATCATTCGGTTTCCTCTCCATAGACTTGGGTATCTGCTTTAATAGGGATGGATTATATACCACAAGTGGTCAGGAAGAAGTTTTAGGAACAATGGAAAATAACAGAATTGAAAGCAATCTCAAAGGGGTGGGGCAGGGCATATGCTAATAATACAAGTTAATCTCAAAGACTGTATGTAGGTTGCCTCTGCACAAAAGTGGGGTGATATATAACCTTTCCATCCTTTGTGATTGTCCTCCCTAATTCCCTGCTTCAACCCTGGGTGGTTGGTCCCGCTCTGCTCCCTGCTGCAAGTTAGGTAAAGCTTCTGTGCGAGGCCAGCGTTGCTGTTACTGAGATAGGATTATGACTTACAAATGTTATCATTTTAACTGGCAGTCACAATGAATTAATACTTTTGCAGAGAGCACTAATTAAGAGGCAACATTTTAAGGTTTACATATAATACCTTTTATCTGTGTTTTTGTATGTTTTCCTGCCTAATTCAGTTTATATTCAGTGGATAGGTTAGTCTTCTTCCTCTGAGATTACTGCACATTAAAGCTTTCCTTGATTTTTAAAATATATTTCTCATGTATTGTAATTGAGTTGAATTATTTATACTTTAGCTTATTTAACTTATGGAATTGAAATTAAGGCTGTTTAGTCAATAATATTATCATGTGGATTGTTTTGTTTTAAAGCCACCACCATCAAATAAACCACCCCTCCCCCCATCATCTAGACCAGGTTTACTTAATCTTTCATTGAACATGTTTTTTTCCACTTATACCCTGGCTAATTTTTTCTTAATATTCACAAATGATACATATGTGTGTTTCTCACTGCACATTACATAGATTGTGCACATGCTTTTTACTTTCTCTTATTAGCATGAGTCACTGTGTATTCATGTTGTGGGGCTGGTCTGTCTTTGTTACTGTTGGATATTTTTCCTTCATTAAACCTCATGCTTTTCACCTCTTGAGAAATATGTCCTCACCACTCCCTGTGCACATAGTCACATGGGATTCATTTGATACATTCTTTATTCCAATGTGAAGTGTTTTAAGTTATAGTAAATTGTGTATTTGTTAAAGTTACTTTTTAAAGAGAGTTTTTGTTCTGTTCTATTTGAGAGAAATGCGTAATGTGTCTTTTATATTTATATACAATTCAGTTTGCCAACCCGGATTTTATGGAGTCTATCTCAGATGTTGTTGATGAAGTAATACAGAATTGTCCCATCGATGTGCGTCGTCCGCTGTATAAGGTATAAGCTGCTTGGGTAAGGTACTTTGATTTCATTCCAAAATTGAAGGCCCATAATTCTTAGAATAGGTTATTAATATCAATACGCAGACATTCCTATTTCACTTCCTGTCCTACAGGATTTGTTAAAGGCAGTATAATGGTAAAATATTTTACTGGGAGAGGTAATAACTTAAATGTTTGGAAATATGACTCAGTTAACTAGAAGTTTTTAATTTAAATATTGTAAATATCTTTTATTCTTATCTGGCAAGTTGTATTTTAAGTTGGACAGTTTTACCATGTGTATTTATTGAAAGATAAAAGTGATGCCCCCTCAAGCTTTCTGTGAATTCTACTGGTCTTGTTTCATGCATACTTAGACTCAGTGTCGATATGGTGTTTGTTGTCAGATAGGAATGAGAGCCTAAATGGAACAATCAAATAGAATATGCAAATGTAATTTTAATCTCAAAATTCTTTGATTGCTTGAAATTTTGAAACTTGGAATGAGAAAAATCTGGTCCATGTAACTACTGAATAAAAAGAACTACTGCTTATAGCCAAATACTGAGAGCAGATAGTGATGATTAGTTTTCTTCATCTTTGATTAACCTTTGTTTGAGGGAGTCATGCTGTCAGCTCTCAGCCTCATGACTTTATCTTACCCATTCAAACTTAGGTAGCTAAATTTTAAAGAGGAATCAGGCTCAACGAAGAAGACTCAATAAACATCTGTATGGTGGAATACTATATAGCCTTTATAAAGAACAAGGTAAATCAATGTAAATTCAAATGAAAAGATATCTATAGTACATATTGTGAAGTGAAAAAAGCAACTTGTAAAGTTTACATATAACATATTTCATTCTATATAAAAATAATTTGCATATTTTTTGAATAACATATACTAAACTCTTAAAGTAAATAAAATATCTTTGGGAATGAGATGATGGATAACTTTTACTTTCTCAATTTTGTGTTTTAAAATTGTTTGAGGGTCATGTGCAGCAACCCACACTGTAATCCCAGCACTTTGGGATGCTGAGGCAGGAGGATTGCTTGAGACCAGGAGTTTAAGACCAGCAACATAGTGAGACCCTGTCTCTACAAAAAAAAAAAAAAAATTAGGTGGGTATGGTGGTGCATGCCTGTAATTCCAGCTACTCAGGAGGCTGAGGTGGGAGGATCACTTGAGCCCAGGAGATCCAGGTTACAATGAGCTATGACTGGGCTATTGTACTCTAGCCTGGACAAAAGAGCAAGACCCTGTGTCTAAAAAAAAGGAAAGAAATTAAAAATAAATTGTTTGAAATTTTATAGTTAACAAATATTAGTTTTATAATTGGAAAATATTTTCTAGTTTAGACAAATTGATTGAAAACAAATTATAATTTTATTTTTATTTGTTGACTATCTTTAATTAAACCTCTCTCCTTTAATAAAAAGTACCAAGAAGGGAAACTAAAGACAGACTGCAGTATGAAATTTAAGAGAAACAATGTCTTACCCTTCCCACTTCTTTTTTTTTTTTCTTTTTTGAGACAGAGTCTCACTCTGTTGCCCAGGCTAGAGTGCTGTGGCGTCAGCCTAGCTCACAGCAACTTCAAACTCCTGGGCTCAAGCAATCCTCCTGTCTCAGCCTCCTGAGTAGCTGGGACTACAGGCACGTACCACCATGCCCGGCTAATTTTTTTCTATGTATATTTTTAGTTGTCCAGCTAATTTATTTCTATTTTTTTAGTAGAGACGGGGTCTTGCTCTTGTTCAGGCTGGTCTCGAACTCCTGAGCTCAAACGATCCACCTGCCTCGGCCTCCCAGAGTGCTAGGTTACCCTTCTCACTTCTTAAATCCCACCTAATATTAGCTGTTTCTTCTCGTCAGTGAAGGCAAGCAACAGGTGTACACTGTTTAGTCTTAATTTCTTTTTGTTTTTTGAGACAGAGTCTTACTCTGTCACCCAGGCTGGAGTACAGTAGTGCAGTCATAGTTCACTGCAGCCTCAAATTCCTGGGCTCAAGGGATCCTTCTGCCTCAGCCTCTTGAGTAGCACAGACTACAGATGTACATCACCATGGCTGACTAATATTTCTTATTTTTTGTAGAGATAGGGGTCTCACTATGTTGGCCAGGCTGGTCTTGAACTCCTGGCCTCAAGCAATCCTCCTGCCTCGGCCTCCCAAAGTACTGGGATTACAAGCATGAGCCACTGTGCCTGGCTGTTTGGTTTTAATTTCATCATAAGGGAAATGAAACTCTGCCAATAGTTACAGATTGCTCATGATGGGGTATGAGTTTTCTTATTTGACAGTTTAGTTCACTTATCTCAATTTTTGCAGTAGAAATGGCCTTGGAGATCATGTAGATTGAGCCCCTTATTCAACAGATGAAGACAGTGAGCCCCAAAGATGGGAAAAGGTGGCAAAAATTAGAGGCATCTGGGTGAAATGAAGCAAATTTGTCTTAGACTTTTTTTTTTGGTCCTGTTTTATCTCCTGTCATAAGACAAATTCCTTAACCTCATAGATTTGAAAAGATAGGATTGAATAAACCAACACAATGATTGTATTGCTTAGAAAAGATAAGACTGTCTTTGCTACTTGTCCAAGGTCACTTCAAAGAATTGGCCTCTTGTCTGCATGCCTCCCCCGCCCCCTATGTAAGGAGCCCTTTCTTTCTGTTTGACTAGTAATTTCACTGTGATACCATTTTCAGTCTTGGAATTATTAAATTACTAAGTAACACGGGGCTAAATGTGCTAACGCTGAACTCAAGGAAGCTTCAGAAACTAGTGAGACAAGACAAGTACACAAGGACAGTATGTGACCACTGTAGGAACATTGAGTCACAGACATGCATCGTGTTGGATGTAGGGGTGTGGTTCATCATATGAGGCTTTGTCCATGTCTAGGGTTTGTTATCTAAACCTGGAAAAGAGTAATTAGAAGAAGGATTGAAAGTTGGGAGGCGAGTTTATAAAGGAGAAGAGAAAAATGAGTTGGGGGCTGGGAATGAGGATGTCTTATGTAGAGGGAGGCTAAGATAAGGTTACTTCATCCTGAGTGTATCTCCGCCCTCACCACTCTGTAGAGATCAGCCTCAAATTTCCATCTGCTTTCTAGACACTTTCAGTTGACTGTCCTGTGGCCACCTCAAAGGTATACATAGATAATCCCTGCCTACTGTCCTGTCTCGTGATTCTAGGGCTCTCCTAGTTACCCTCACTAGACATGCTAGGATATATCACAGACAGCTGCAAAGTGGTCAGACCCTGCTGGTGGTGCCTGGTGTCGTTAGGTGATGTGAGATACTAGTTGGTTAAAAATGTCCCTTCAGAGTCATTCTCATAGTGAATATACACTAAAAAGTAGTAAAGGGGTGTTGGCCACTGATCCTCCTGTGATTAGAGTAATTATCTTGGGCGTTGATAGATTTGTAGGTCAGAAGTTTCCTGTGGATCGTTTAGCTAAAGGAAGTGAGGACAGAATCCATAGTAGATAGGGTCAGGACGATGGGATGAAGAAGCCAAAATGAAAACTTGGTCTTGGCAGGGATTCTGTTCGGATGAGGATCATGAAAGGTAGCTTAACAAATACAAGAGTATTTAACCCAATTATTTGCATTTCCTAGTACATTTTTTTAAAGTCTCAGTTTCTATCAACTCTACAGAGAGAGGAAAAAATGATTAAGCTTATAAATGTAATTTAAGTGGTAGGAAATTTCAGATTTGATTTTTTGTGGCTCACTGTTCTCTAGGCACCTCTTTATTATTGTCCAGAAACAACCTTGAGGTTCTTCCATCTAAGCAGATTTTACCTGAAATCATTAATCAAAGACTTTTAAAAATTCATTTATTATAATAAAAAGCTACAATTTATTGATTATTTATGTGTCAAGACCTGGATTTAGCATTTTGCTCACAGTGGCCCTGTGTGTAGCTACTGTTTCTGTTCCCATTTCACAGGTGAAACTGAGGCAGACCCTGAGAGGCCACGTTCTGTCGGTGCTGTTCTGTGTTCAGTGAGGCTTCTGTGTGCGGGGACTGTGTGATAGGTGCTTAACAACCTGTGCCTTTTAATCCTCATACCCAACTGCTGAGGGTGATGCTTTCCTTCTTTACAGATCAGAAACCTGCGTTTTGAGAGGGTGAAGTGCTAGGTAAGACCACGTGGTTGCCAAGTGGCAGGGTTGGATTTTGAGCCCATTTTGCTTTGTGAATTTTTCACCTTTATCACACTAAAAATTTTGTAAGATGTGTAGGGAATGTGAGTCTCCAAAGAGGGAAACCCTGTCCCTGACCACTTCACCATTAGGATAATCAGTTTCTTTTCTGTGGCTTTTGGGAGGGTTTTAGTTCTGCCTGGGCTATTAGGTTTGTGCTGAATAAATCTCGGGCTCCATCAGCCGTGCTAGTGTTTCGTGTGGGACCGCTCCTGTGTTACTGCCGCCTTGCAAGCGATTTAGAATTCAAGCAGGGTGAGAGGTGGGAGGATGAACAGGGTGGAGCTGCCCGTGATTTTCTCCATTGTCACGCAGCCAGGCTCTGTACCCTGTAGGGGAAGGGGAGACAAACGAGACCACTCCTTCTGCCGCCTTCCTGAGGTACAGGCAGAGGAGACCAGAGCATGCTGTGGGACAGTTAACCCTGAAATCTCACTGTTGAGTAGCAAAGGTTTATTTTCTGATCATGTACGCACCCGTTATGGTTGGTAAGGGCTCTGTCGCGTCTCTAGCTCCTCCTCTTGGCGCACAGCGCCGCATTGGTCTCCCTGGCAGGTCACTTCGACTCTCCTCCCCTGGGCCATCACTAGTCACATGGTGTATCCAGCCTCACCCCAGGCGCTGGAGGGTGGGGAGGGTGATGGAATGTTTGGTGGTCACCTCTGCCTCTGCCACAGCCACCAAGAAAGGGACTTACTCCCAAAGCAAGGGGCTTGATGAGTAAATTGAAGTTTAATATTGAGGCTTAAAAATGCCTGTTTTTATGTGCGTTAGCCTGCCAGGTAACAGTTGTTATAGTGCTTTCTTCCTCCCATGGTACTGTCTGGCCAGGAGTTGGCCAACTTTTTCTGTAAAGGGCCAGATGGTAAATCGTTTTGGCTTTGCAGCCCATATGGTCTGTGTTGCGTTTGCTCGATTCTGCCAAAGCAGCCAAAGACAGTGTGTGAATGACTAGGAGAGGCTGGGTTCCTATAAAACTTTATTTACAAAAACAGGCAGACAGTCTGTTGTAGATATTCGAGTAATTACTTGTGAAAGCCTCATTTTAGTACTTTCCAGATCATTCCGTGATAATGATTTGCTGACTGTCATCAGGCTGTGTATGGAAAGGTGTGTCCTGTGTTAGTTCATCAGCAAGTCAGTCTGCATTTAGGTATCACCATGAAGGAGTTATTGGTGGGCTCTGGTCACACACTGTTGGGCCAGTGCTTCTGCTGACTTGGTTTCCGGAAGCTGTCAGCCCTTCTCCCAGATGGACTCGCACTGTGTGACATGGAAGAAGAGTCCTTCTGGAAGCAGCATCTTGGAGCCGTGAGGCTGCACTGTCAGGGTCTTCTCTGCTCCCTGTTGTTCTGGCCTCCCCTCTTCTGACTCCTCCTCCTCAGTGTGGAAGGGAGCTTGTCCTAGAAGCATCCTTCTGCTTCCACTTCTGTGGTAGTAAATGCACAGATATATAGGTTTGTGGGTTTTTTAAAAAATAATTTTGAGGCCGGGCGTGGTGGCTCACGACTGTAATCCTAGTCCTCTGGGAGGCCGAGGCATGTGGATCGCTCAAGGTCAGGAGTTTGAAACCAGACTGAGCAAGAGTGAGACCCCCGTCTCTACTATAAATAGAAAGAAATTAATTGGCCAACTAATAATATATACAGAAAAAATTAGCCGGGCATGATGGTGCATGCCTGTAGTCCCAGCTACTTGGGACTGAGGCAGGAGGATCACTTGAGCCCAGGAGTTTGAGGTTGCTGTGAGCTAGGCTGATGTCATGGCACTCTAGCCTGGGCAACAGAGCGAGACTCTGACTCAAAAAAAAAATAATAATAATTTTGAGACACTCTTCTGGTTAGAAGACATACTGTGCCTACTTCTGTAGAACATGCAGTCATCTTTCTCTAGATAGCCAAGCATTCCAGCGGCTTCAGGGAGTGCCTCCTTCCTCTTCTGTCCCACTATTACTTCGTTATCCCTTCTCTGTTACTGATGTTGCTTCCTACCTGCTGGGCCCACTCTTGCCAGTGGCCCATGAAAGAAGTAGAAAACAGGGTCCAGACCCAGAGAAACTCACGATTAAAAAGGGGAAATAACACACCTGCTGAACCCTGATGGGTTACATGGACAGTTGAGATGCCCGCTCTCCAGGACTGAGATGCCACTTCCTGAACTCTGCTACCTGTGCACTATCACTCTAGTTCCACAGCCCTGTGTGGGCAGCTGCGGTGGCCGTATAACCAGAGTGGATCCATGCAGACCCAGTGGGAAGGAGTTTTGAGCACACTCCTTAGTGCTCTGAAGATCTGTTGTTTGACTGTGGTTGTCTCTCTCCCTGTGCCACGCCTCCTCCTCAAGGCACTCATCTAGACCATTCGAGCCGAGGCTTGTTATATCTTCTGGATGCACAGTCATGGGGACCTTAGTGGGATTTATGGAGATGAAGCAAGTAGGAAGTGCTTAGGCTCTAAAGAAACATCTGAGACCCTCCTGGTCATTGCTTTAACATGTTACTGAGGCTCACAGACACGAAGAGAACACGAAGACAGTAGAAGGTGAGAATAAAAGAGGACTGTGAAAACTTAGAATCTTTTCCCCCCAGCTTTATCGAGTTATGATCAACAAGTAAAAGTTGTATATATTTAAGGTATAAAACATGATGATTTGATATACATACACGTTGTGGAATAATTACCACAATCAAGCTAATGAACACATCCATCACCTCACATAGTTAACTTTTTTATGTGTGTGGTGAGAATACTTAAGATCTACACTCTTTGCAGATCTTCATTATACAGTACCGTTATTAATTGTAGTCAGACCTGATGTTACACATGTTACACATCAGGTCTCCAGAACTGTTCGTCTTCTAACTGCAAGTCTGTACCCTTTGATCAGCGTCTGCCCAACTCTCAGAGCCTGGAAACCACCATTCTACTCTCTGTTTCTACGAGTTTGACAAAAAATTTAGAATCCTTAAAAGAGCAAAACGGTTTTTTTAGATGAAAGGAGTCATCAGCTACCTAAGTTTTATTTCAGTCTGACTTGTAGATAAGAGGGTATTTACACACTTGCTGTCTCTGGTCAGCCTCCAAGAATGACAGGTGTGCAGGGGACAAACCTCAGCCTCACTGCCCGTGGGCTTCACCCACCCTCGGAGATGCTGCTGTCACTGGACTTGGGCTGGGCGGAGCCTGGGCACCTGGAGTTTGAAGAGCTCCCAGGTGACTGTAACGTGCAGCTACGTGGAGAACCACTGTCAGCAACTGGCTCTCTCTCAGATCAGCCAGTGTTTGGTGACTTGCGTGCTTTACTTGAGGGGGAAGCCAATTTGAGTTGCTTTGTAATGTAACTGGATGTCTCTCTATTTCTCAGTGCTATTCATGAGGTATCTTGAGTGCCTGCTAGGTACAAGGCACTATTGTTGTTAAATTAGAGGATTTAAGTATGCATGAGATACAGTTCTTGTCTTCAAGAGCTTATAAAAAAAAGCTAAAAATAGCAAAATAACTCTAATGGGAACCACTACAAGCTAAATGTCATTAAAGTGAATCATGCAAATTATGGTAATTGAGAGAAGGGGCAGATTGCACTTAATTAGAGGGGATCGGGACAGGCTGTGAGAAGCTGCCATGTGAGCTGAGGGCTTGGCCCGAGGAGTGGGGGTGGGAGGGAGGACAGCGAGCACAGAGGGGAGAGCAGGGACACGTTTGAGACATTCCGGCTGGAGCCTGAGGTGTGGAAGGTAGTGGAAAACCAGTCCAGGAGAGAAGGTGGGGCCAGAAGGAAATATTTTTACACCTGCTTTGGTAGTGGGTTGGGAGTTGTTAAAAATTCCTATTCACTATGTTTGTGAAGCAGATGTGAGTACATCTTGGTGTGGTACAAGGATTGATTTTTCTGTAACAAATTGCTTGAACTGGGTATGTATCTTATAATTACGTTAATGCCTTTTAAATCAGAGAAGCATAATGCAAGGTAAATAAGTTATACATAGTTTTTATTCTTAATGTTGAATGAATTCAAATATCTTTAATATTTGAGAGAGAAAAATCAGAAAAGATACCTATCATTGGTTTTTTTATCCTTTTTCTAATAGGTCTTTTATTCAGAAGAAATCCTGAAGTCTAACATGTGAGCAGATAAAATGGTAGCTGCTTGGTTTGGGCAGGGTAGTGGGCAGAGAAGGTTCCAGAGCTCTGCTCTTTTAGCCCAATTCCACACTCATACCCCCCTTAACTTTTAATTGATGTGCCCTGCCCTGCTAATCCATTCCAAAATGGCAAGATTTTTGTCTCACTGGGAAGGGAAGACTGATATTAACAACTGGACGTCGACTTGCCCGGTTGAGAATAACTTTAAGAAGCCTGTGGCCGTGAGAGAGTGACGGAGGAGTGGCTGCAGATGTCCCGTTGCTTTGACAACACAGTGCCAGGCCTCCCCTTAGGCACCGAGGAGGAGCTAACGTGTGTCAGGGGTCCAGGGTCAGTGCTCTCCCACCTGGTGTTCTGCCATGATGGGGTGTCTGCCTCTGTGTCACCCCCAGTTTAAATAGCTATATGTGGCTAATGGCTACCCAGTAGGACAGCTTAGATCTGAGCCCTGAAGGCTGTTGTGACCTGGTTGGAGCAGGAAATGCAGCATGCTGGGGGAGAAGGGCAGTGGAAATAGTCTGTTTTCAGGGCTGGGGTGCAGGGAGAGTGGAGGGTGTTTGTGGATCTGAAAGGAACTGAGCATCCCTGGACCTAACGTTTGAACACAGGGTTGGTAAGCTCGAAGCCTGGGATGTACGTGGGGCCGGATTACACAGGGCCTGCGGGAGAGTGTACATGAGCCGCCGTGTGCTAACTGGGGTCCGAGGAGAGACGGGACACATCCACCTGGAGGGGCCTTGCACAGAGTTTGACTTTATCCTGAGGGCATTAAGGATTTTATGCAGGCATGTGGTGTGACCTGACCTAGGTTTTAGAAAAGTGCTTGGGTTGCACCAAAGGACGTGGCTTGAAGGTGGAAATTTTGGAGCCAGGAAGGCCAGTCAGAGGCTGCTCCAGTACTGGGGGCGTGGCAAGCCAGCGCCCGCATTGGGAAGTGTCGGCAGGAGGCAGATGAAGGACATCGATGGACAGAGATAAGAGAGGCTCACCGTGATCCCTAACCTTTTTGGAACCAGGGTTGGTTACACGGAAGACAATTTTCCCACAGACCAGTGAGGGGAGGGTGGGTGGGGCTCAGGTGGCGATGCGCATGAGGGGTGGGAGCAGCTGTAAATACTGGCTTGCCGCTCACCTCCTGCTGTGCCCCCCCACCAAGTTTCATGGGAGACAATCCTTCCATGGACAGAGGTTGGTGGGGGAGGCAGAGCTCTGCGGTGCAGTCTCTAACAGGCCAAGGACCCTTACCCGTCTATGGCCTAGGGGTTGGGCACTGCAGCTCTGGAGTATAGATGGGATTTTGATAAGGCAGAAGGAAAGTGTTCAGGTTTCTCCTTTACACATCTAGGATGTCATTTACTAAGATAGCAGATACAGGAGCAGGGGAGCCCATTTGAGGAGGCAGAAGGTGAGTTCCAGTGTGGGGAGCTGTTGAGTTGTGTACATAGGCCGGAAGCTTAGGAAGAAGATCTGAGCTAGATGAAGAGATTCAAGGACGTCGGTGTGCAGACAGAAATAAAAGGTCTGCACATGGATCTGACCACGGGGGAGTAGCCGGTGAGAAGACGAGACAGCCTTAGGCAGAACCCACAGGAAGGTCAGTTTTTAAAGGACAGGCAGAGAAAAGAGACCATAGCGATTGTGTCAATCTTGGGGTTCTTCAGAGGAACAGAACAATAGGGTATCTCTGTGTCTATCTCTAGCTCTACATCTGCCTCTTATGTCTATGTCTGTAAGATGTATTCTAAGGAATTGACTTACTTTCAGGCTGGTAAGTCCAAAATTTGTAAAGCAGGCTGGAAACTCGGGCAGGAGCTGACGTTGCAGTCTTGAGGCAGAATTCCTCCTCTGGGAAACCTCAGTTTTTACTCTTAAAGCCTCAGCTGATTGGGTGAGGCCCACCCATGTATGGAGGGTGACCTTTACTTATGTCAACCATGTCTACCAACACCTACCTTCGTGTTTGCTTAAATCACGGGGTGCTGTATCCTGACCAAGTTGACACCTAAAATTAGCCATCACAGAAGCCAAGAAGGAGTAGCCTAAGAGAGAAGAGAGAGAAAACTCTGGAAGCCAAGGGAAGGCAGCTGTCATTGGCCCTGTCAGGTGACACTGAGAGGTCACACAGATGAGGGTTGAGAAGTAGCCGTTGGATTCACCACGAGGAGGGGAGCAGCCCTGTGAGACCAGCTGGGCGGAGGCCAGCTTACAGCAGTGGAAGGAAAAAGGAGGTACCACGAGGGAGAAGAGACGCCGATAATGCTGGTGAGAAGTTTGCCATTAGACGTTGCATCCCCTACGATCAGGCAGCTGTTTAGAGCCAGCCCTGGAGATTTGCTTAGATTTCCTCCAGGATACTGTTGGGTATGATACTGCCCATATTTTACACATAGGTTTGTTCAGACTTAGCTGGGATTGCAATCACTGGGTTCAGTTTGACAGCAGAAAACTAGTATCTAAGGAAGGAAAACCTTTCAAGAACACGATATAGGAATAACAGGGCTTCTAACAGAGTTGTGATCTTAACCTGTAGTCACGCTGGGCATCTGAACTGCGGAGAGGAAGGGGCGATGTCTCTGTGAGCGGTTCTTTTACATTGCGTCTGCAGTTATACAGGGTGGTCGATAGGTGGCACTGTGTGTCTGTCCAGCTGTGTTAAGAATAAAGAGCCTCTAGCACAAAATATCCCTTAGCATTACAGGAATGGGAATTTTTGTCATTTTTTATACCATATTAGATATTGATGAAATAAAATTTCTGTTAATATAGATTTTATTTTGAATCTTTCTGATTTAAATTTCAGGAGAATAACAGGTTATATGTGGTGTTTTTAATGGTATGGCTATGACATTCTTTTACAAGCATAGAAACAAGACCTTTCCATTTGCAGAGGTAGTTTAAAATTGAGACTTTCATTTTACATCATGAAATATACATTTATACAGCAAGATAAGGTACTGTTGTTGTTGAGGGCTACTGAAAAATCCAGTCAACATAGTGAACCTGGCTGGGCATAGTAGTGGCTCATACCTATAATCCTAGCACTTTGGGAGGACAGGACAGGAGGATCACTTGAGGCCAGGAGTTCAAAACCAGCCTGGGTAATAGCAAGACCCTGTCTCTACAAAAAACAGAAAAATTAACCAGGCGTGGTGGTGCGTACCTGTAGTCCCAGCTACTTGGGAGGCCGAGGCAGGAGGATGGCTTGAGCCCAGGAATTAGAGGCTGCAGTAAGCTATGATAATACCACTGTTCTCTGGTCAGGGCAACAGAGCAAGACCCTGTCTCAACAACAACAATAGCAACAAAAAAACCCCAAAACATAGTGAACGTGATAGACAAATACTGCCTTCACACCATGTGAAAAGTACAAACAAGGACTCAGAGCCAGTTAGCAGGGGAGGAGTGGTCAGAGGACTGCACTGTAAAGACATGATTTCGAGGTAGAAAACTTAGATTCTACAGATGAGCAAAGGTTATTATTTCTAATTTAAAATATGTGTTCAATTTAGAAAATTTGAAAAGTACCAAAAACCTTAATAAAGAAAGCAGAAGTTATTCCTCTGTAATCAGTGTTTATCAGTTATCACTCTGACTGTCTTTTCCTTCTATTTTCATAAAATAACAATAGGTAGATATATCATGTTATATTTATGTTTTGTACACTATATGTTAAACATTAACTCAGCATCATGTTGTGAACACCCAAGTAATTAAGATTCTTCAAAAATATTATTTTTGGTGATGTCTGATGCTCCATGCCATGTCTATTTCAATACCAATTCTTTTCCTAGATTTAGGTTTTTGGTATACACAGGAATCTGTAATTAATGATGCTTTTTAAGTTGATTGATCCTGATCTGAGAATTTGCTGGCTCGAGTGAAGCAGATACTTTCTGGCTAAAATGCTTACCTCACTCAACACGTCCTTGAATACATTTGGATCCAATCAAAATTTTAAGTGGACTTGCGGAAGGGAAAAACTGAGTATCAGGAAAATGTCTTTCCAGAAGATTACTGGTGGCTAGAACTACAAACCATAAAGTTTACTGATCGTTCACATTTTATGTGCTAAGGAATCACTTTGTTTTCTAAATTTAACTGTTTTTAGAATGAATCACATTGAAGCTTAGCTTTCGTTAAAAGTGTTTTGAGAAGTTCTGTTTCATAACCTCATGGGTAAGAGCGTAGGCTCCAGAGCCCAGCTGCCTGGGTTTCATACCGACTGAGCCGCTTACGATCTTCACGCTGGTGTGCTAGTTCCTGAGCCTCTCGGAGCATCTCAGGCGCGAGCTGGGTGTAATAAATGTAACTGTCTCAGAGAATTGCGAGATAATCTGCACAAAGGAGAAAGCGTGGTGCTTGATATGTGGTAAATACTATTACAGGCATAACAGGAGATGTTGAGGGTTGGGTTCCAGACCACCCCAGTAAAGTGAATATTGCAGTAAAGTGAGTCACACAAATTTTTTGGTTTCCCAGTACATATAAAAGTTATATTTATACTATATTATAGTTTGTTGAGTGTGTAGTAGCATTATGTCTAAAAAACCCCAACGTATATACCTTAAATAAAAAACATATTATTGCTAAAAAATATTGACACAAAGCACATACTGTTGGGAAAATGGTGCCAGTACTTGACACAGGGTTGCTAAAAACTTTCAGTTTTTTGTTTTACTTTTTAAAATTCTTTGTTAATAATCTTTTT
>VBSM01000865.1:4043537-4059176 GCA_008086735.1 Cheirogaleus medius | reverse complement strand
TTCTTTTTTTTTTTTTGTCTTTGTGGTTTGATGAAATTCTGTCTTATTGCCATTTAATTCCTTTCTCTTCCTCCTTTGATTGTTTTATAAGATCTATAAGTTTTATATTTTCATGTGTTTGTGTGATAGTGAATATCAACCTTTCTTTTCCTGTTTAAGACCACTTTATGCATTTTCTGTAGGGCCAGTCTAGTGGTGATGAATTTTGTCAGCATTTTACTGTCTAGGAAACATTTTATTTCTCCCTCATTTATGAAGCTTATTCTGGCAGGTTATAAAATTCTTGGCTGGCAGTTTTTTTGTTTCTGCACTTTGAAAATGCCATCCCAGTCTCTTCTGGCCTGGAAGGTTTCTGTGGAGAAGTCTGCTGTTAGTCTGATGGGGTTTCCCCTATAGGTGATTAGATGTTTTTCTCTTGCTAATTAAAAATTCTTTCTTTCACTTTGCCTTTAGACATGTTGATTATAATATGTCATGGTGAAGTCCTTTTTGCAGTGTATTTGCCTGGGGATTACTGAGCCTTCTGTAATTAGTTGTCTAACTCTCTTGCTAGACTTGGGCACTTTTCATTGATTATTTCCTTAAATAGGTTTTATAAACTTTTGATCTCTCTTCCCTCTTGGGAATACTGATAATTCATAGGTTTGCTTGCTTTTTGTAGTTCTAGTCATCTTGAAGGCTTTGTTCAGTCTTTTTTATTCTTTTTTCCTTATTTTATCTGATTGTATTATTTCAAAAGACCTTTTTTCAAGAAATTCTGAGGCTCTTTCTTCGGCGTGGTCTAGTCTATTATTGAAGATTTCAAATGTATTTTGTATTTCCTTCAATGAATTTTTCACTTCCAGCAGTAGTTTTTTTTTTAAACTATCTATCTCCTTGGTAAATTTTTATTCATATCTTGAATTGATTTTCTGATTTCTTTGTATTGGTTTTCAAATCTCTCTTGCATCTCTTTGAGCTTCTTTAAAACCAGTATTTTGAATTCTTTATCTGGCATTTTGAGAGATTATTTTTGATTGGGATCTGTTGCTAGACTATTGTTGGAGTCCTTTGGTGATATCATATTTCGTTACTTTTTCATGTTTCCTGTGTATTTCTGTTAATATCTGCACATCTGGTATAGCTTTCACTTTTTCCAATTGTTTGAAATTGCTTTCATAGGGGAAAATTTTTTCCTGAAGACGTGTATACGTTGTTGGTTGAGTCGGACACTTGGGCACCTGCAGCAGTGTGATCTTTGTATGTGTGATATCTTGGGCAGCACACAGGGTCAGTGGTATCTGCAATTGCTGCGGTGGTTTAGGGAATAGTTACTAGTCGAGGGTATGGTGAAGTTTTGCTGGGGACATGAACACCAGCCAAGCCAGTCTTTGGGCCGCAGCGGGCTGAGTGTGCCAGGTTTTTGGCCCCAGAGCAGCTAGCAATGGCAGTGTCATTAGTGTGTCCTGGGGGGCCAGTTCTTGGGCCTCCAGCTGGCTTGCTCAGAAGTTAGTAGTGGGAGCAGTGGGCCATGTGTGTGGGCGGGTCCTCAGGCCCCCGAGCAGCTGGTGTGATGTGGCAATAGGGGTGGTGGAGCCACCCAGCGGGACCCAAGCAGTCTGTGTGGTGTTGCTGGTAGCTGCAGTGGACCGGGCAGGCTCACCGCATCCCACAGCTGCCCACAGCAGGGCAGTTGGTGTCGTCCTGAGTGTGCTTGGGAGAGCTCGGTCTCCTCCTTCCTCCCCGGCCAGGTGGCAGCTGCAGCCATGTCACTTTGAACTTGGCCTGAGGGCAGGGGCACAGCCCAGTGTTAAACTCTCAGAATGGCACTGGCTGTGGGTCTGCAATCAGAGGGTGGGGATCCCTCGCAGGGGAGCAGCATGGGCAAGACACTGTGGGGAGTGTGGCCCGGTTGAGTCTCAAGCTCACAGCAGCCTGCGGCAGAGCGGCGGGAATTGCAGTAGGCATGTGTGGGTGTGTGTAGGTGTGTGTAGGTGTGTGTAGGTGTGTGTGGTAGAGCTTGGGCTCCCCTGTCCCTCCTCAGCTGGGTGGCAGCTGCAGCTGCATCAGCCTGAACTCAGGCAAAGAATTTTTGTAGACTATTGATAAATTCAAACAACGTTTGTCTACTTTTTACTTTTATAGATTCTATTATTTTCTCCAAAGATTCTTCTATTAATAAGTTAGAGTCTTGTCAGTGCCGCGGCAAAGATTGAGGTTGTCCTACAGAATTTATTACTTTCATTTTCCATTTGGGATATATTCTATCTTACCTACAGATAGAATCCATTGGAAGCACAAGTTATTTCAACAGAGTTAGAGTGAAAGGGGATTTTAAGAAATACCTGCACTGAGGCTTGTTTCTCTCCTTGATCTTTCAAATTTAAATAAAATCCGACTCCAGAAAGGTTGAATACAGAGATTTAATATAGAATTCCTAAACCAACGGGGGTTTGCATACAAAATACAGCATCATAAATATTTCACTTTCCCATTGTACCGGGGTTTTAGTTACAGACTACCGAATCCAAGTTATTTTTTAAGGAAGAAAAGTGTTAGGGAGCTTCAGAACACCGGGGAGGACCAGACATATTGCATTTATGTCACCTACCCAGGAGCAAAGTGGCCAGGAGAAATGCCGGCTGAAATTCAGAACCACCGCCTCACCCCCCATGGGTGCTCCTCTCCTCCTGCTCCCAGAGCTGGGACAGGAAAAGTCCTTCCACAGCTGCCTGAGAAGGGCTCCAGGCTTCCACTTGTGCCTGCCAGATCTTATTTCCTCTTGTGGGGCTGCCACCTCCCGCTGCTGACTTCTGCCTGGTGGACCCCAATCACACGTGGAGGGCTAGCTGCAGAGCCATCTCGGAAGTGGGCCTTTGTACAGGAACCAGAGGGATGTGCTTGGGCTGGGAGTTGAGCGTGCCGTATTCAACAACTTCCACACACCCCACCTTCCACTGCAGACACGTGGGCCTCCCTGTGCAGCACACAACCTCTGGGAAGTGCCATCTCACGCCCAAACAGTTTTTCTCTTCTGCGTAAACATGCACTGGAATTCTGGTGAATAACATTTTCAATCTCATTATAATTCTATCATTGTTAAGAGTTCTTGGTTGTGGTCTGGAGCTGATGCTTTAGTTCAGACTGAGGTTATGAATGTGTCAGGAGGATGCTTCCTCCACCTCCCTCCTGGGTAGATGGGGTCCTCCTGGGTAGATGGCTGTCCCCTTGGGTAGATGGCTGTCCCCCTGGGTAGATGGCTGTCCCCCTGGGTAGATGGCTGTCCCCTTGGGTAGATGGTGTCCTCTTGGATAGATGGTGTCCTCTTGGGTAGATGGTGTCCTCTTGGGTAGATGGCTGTCCCCTTGGGTAGATGGCTGTACCCCTGGGTAGATGGCTGTCCTCTTGGGTAGATGGCTGTCCCCCTGGGTAGATGGCTGTCCTCTTGGGTAGATGGCTGTCCTCTTGGATAGATGGTGTCCTCTTGGATAGATGGTGTCCTCTTGGGTAGATGGCTGTCCTCTTGGGTAGATGGCTGTCCCCTTGGGTAGATGGCTGTCCTCTTGGGTAGATGGCTGTCCCCCTGGGTAGATGGTGTCCTCTTGGGTAGATGGCTGTCCCCCTGGGTAGATGGTGTCCTCTTGGGTAGATGGCTGTCCCCCTGGGTAGATGGCTGTCCTCTTGGTAGGTTGCCCTTGCTGCTGCCTCTTGGAGAAGGCGCTAGAAATGCCCAGTTCACTTTAGGCCGCCTCTGACCAGAGCTCTTTCTGCCTTCCTTTGTCACTGCTGATTCCAAATGTGCCACTTTATTTCCTGTGCTCATTTTTAAAGACTTGAACACTGTCTTTAAAGCAGTTAAAAACAAATTGGGTTCCTCCCAGGAGGAAGCACATGCACAAAAGAGGCTGAACCCAAGGATAGTCAGAATAAGGTGTAAAGAGACAAAGGAACTGAAATGAAAAGAAAAAAGATTGTGTAGGAAGAAAATAGCTGGGCCCACCTGTCTCCTTTGTTAGGAGATAAACGGAGATAGAAATTCTGGTTCCAAATTTAGTTAAATTATATTCTTTATAGTATCAAATTCTTTAATAATTTTAGAAATCAAAATGTTATCCAGTGACTAAGAATCAGGAGCCGAAGCTATTCAGGTCAACTGAAGACAGAAGCTCAATTTTACTATTGGATTGAAATACAAGATGTATCCAAGGATTTAGGCCGTGAAAAACCAAAAAGAAATAAGTTAAATTGCTCCTGTTATAGTAGTTCTGTAACCTCTCCTTCAGGGTGAGTAATGATTCCTGCCAAGCAAGTAAGAAAATATTCCCACTTCATGAATCTAATTATCTACAAACAAGTTTTTCAGGGGTAGAAGAAGTTGGTTAAAAATACTGGGTGTAGAGGCTTAATTTTTCCCTCTCCGCACATTTATTGGGCTGATGTAGGGGTACGGTTTTTGTATGTGAATAAAAGAATTTATTTATTTTGACTGTCTTCTCATTCACATTAGCAACCTCAGTGATGCGCCTGCGGAAGTCAAGAGACTGTTGTCATCTACCCTACGCAATTGAAACGGTAGGGGTGGGGCGGCTGCTTGGCGGGTGGGCTGGGAGGAGGGGTAGGACCTGGGAACCCCCAGCCTTGGCCACGGTGGCCTTGCTGACTGGCCTGGGTCTGGGCTGCCCCTTAACGCCCCCCCCTCCGAATCCAACCCGAATCCCAGTCCACTGCCAAGTTTGCTCTGAACATATCTTCATTCTTTGTCCTTTTCCTAAATTCCGATAGTAGTTTTACCCAAGTTTCTGGCATTTTTCTTTTACTGTTTTGTTTCCTATGTATTAAACTTGTGTTTCCTGTTAGGGTGTAAAACGCATCGCTCTTACCCTTTATCAGGTTGCTCTCCTGACACCTGTAATCCGGGTTTCCCAAGGCATCGGATGTAGGCGGTTTGGGCCCAGAACTAACTCTAAAAATCACAGCAAATGCTTCTTTTTAATTGCATGTATTATATGTCAGACACCATGCTATGTAATTTCCGTGCACTTAGACGTGTATTAACTTATTTGATACAACAATTGCTATTACTGTTGGCAGTTCCTTGGTGGGTTCCTTGGTGGCAGGTGCATCACTCCTTATCTGCCTCCATGGTCACAGGCCTGTCTTCCCTCTGCGTTTCTTCTCCTCTCCTAAGGACACCTGTCATATTGGACTAGGGGCCCACCCTACTCCAGTAGGACTTCATCTTCATTGTATCTCAATTACATCTGCAGAGACCTTATTTCCAAATAAGGTCACATTCTCAAGCACCAGGACTTAGGACTTCAACATATTTTCAGAGACGCAATTCAGCCCACACCGGCACAAACCCGTGCCAAGGCTGGTGTGAAGCCATCCCCCACCGTCGGTGCCAGTGGCTTATGGATGGCACCTGTTCTGGTTGACCCGTGTCTATGTTGTGCTGGGGTCTAAGCAGTTTAACGTCACCTCTGCACGTGCTTGATCTTTTAACTGTTCTACTGGTTCCAGTGGCATAGGATCCCAAAAAATGGGGTGGAAAAGAAATAAAGAGACCTAAGTTTTCCCAAAGCTCTTGGCTGTGAAGCCCAGAATGAAGGAGTTGACCCTCAACATGTTTGTCTATAGACACTGGATCCTTGCGGCTCAGAGTGTGCTCTGTGGACTGCAGCCTCGACATCTCCTGAGAACTTGCTAGAAATGAGGAGTCTCAGGGCCCTGGTCCTACTGAGTCCAAGACCCCACTTTGACAGCCTCCAGGTGATCTGTCTGCATATCAAAGCCTGAGACACGCTGGGCCAGCAGGAAAAGGAAGGGAGAGTGAGCCACAGTCCCTTGTGCACCAACTGACACTCCCCTCAAATTTTTAGTACTTACTTTTGAGTGCCTGAATTTTTTCTTTTTTTTTTTAAGGCAGCGTCTCACTCTGTTGCCCTGGCTAGAGTGCCATGGCATCAGCCTAGCTCACAGCAACCTCAAACTCCTGGGCTCAAGCGATCCTTCTGCCTCAGCCTCCCGAGTAGCTGGGACTACAGGCATGCGCCACCATGCCCAGCTAATTTTTTCTATGTATTTTTAGTTGGCCAATTAATTTCTTTCTATTTTTAGTAGAGACGGGGTCTCGCTCTTGCTGAGGCTGGTCTCGAACTCCTGACCTTGAGCGATCCTCCCGCCTCGGCCTCCCAGAGTGCCAGGATTACAGGTGTGAGCCACCGCACCTGGCCCCTGACTGAATTTTTAATAGATCAAAGTGTCACTTTTTACAATTAGAAATGACTCATTTAGAATGCAAATGTCTAGTTCAGGCAGTGAGCTTACTGAAGTAGTGAAGTGACAAATGACACACGCCACTTCCCTGGAAGGGTAAGGAGGGCAGGATGGGGCGCAGGGACATAAGGTGCCTCAGAAAGGTGGAGAAAGGAGAGTCTGAGGACCCAGGGCACCTTGTGGCCAATGTCTGGTGACTTCTGATCTACAAAATGTATTAGAAGCTGCTGCTTGGAGGTTTGAGGTGGATCCCCAATCCCCCCCAACACACACACACACACACACACACACACACACGCAGAGCTTGGCGGGGATCCGAGTGTTCGCTGAAGCACGTGAAGGAGTGCAGAGTTTGGATTCCGAAGGTTAGGGCTGTTGAAGGTCAAGTGTTATCGGTTGCTGGATCCTCAGTTTCCCTGTTGATAAAATGAGAAATCTCTTACTTCCCTTATGGGGATGTTGAGACAATCAGATAATAATATATGTAAAAGTGTTTTGTCAGCTGTCTGCAAAATTACTCTTGTTATGATGATTTTTAGAATTTCACTTGTTGACCAAAATAATCAGATATAAGACACGGCCGCTATTAAACAAAATGTGCAGTTCTGATGCAGAGACAGGACATCTGTCCCGACATGCTAAATAATGTGACATGTACATGCCAAACGATGCCATAGACGGGGCCCCAAGGGCCCAGACGCTGCGAGGCCACGTCGTCTCTGGTGGTTGGAAAGTCTGTTCCGGAGGGTCCGGGACTTAGGCAAGTTCTCTAGGTCGGAGGAGGCTCAGCAGAGGCGCGGCTCACTCACTGGCTCCAACTAGTAGCCGGGCCTGAAAATCCGCAGATGTCTACGGGGTGAACTAATCATACAGACCCGATGGAAGGGTGTATTGGGGGGCTAATTGGAGAGGCTGGGTGCATAAATCTGATCAAGAAGATTAGAAAATGACCGAGGCAGTGGGTAATCGGTTTTTACAATGCTGCTCTCGGAAATTCTAATTAGTGGTAGCAATTGGATTCTGTAATTTTTTCCTTCTGTGCAGCCCCAACAAAACCAATTAACTCTTATTGCATCTATACATTACCACGTACATAGGCCGTAAGCAAGAGAAGGTATATTTAGTCTAACTGCTGCCTTTTGGCTTTTAATGGAAAATAAATTTATTTCGGCATATTAAACCATTAATGCCTATTGGATATTAACTTCCACTTTTTCTTTAGATTTCTCTCCCACTTCCCCTTTCTCCGTCGTTGGGGAGGAAACTTTTGACTTTAAAAGCCCTCCCAGGAAGGAGGGGAAAACACCAGGTGCTCACAGGATGTTTCTTAGCCTCTCAAGGACATTTCTGATTGAGTTAAGAAATTCCGGCCGGGCGTGGTGGCTCATGCCTGTAATCCTAGCACTGTGGGAGGCTGAGGCAGGAGGATCGCTTGAGCCCAGGAGTTGGAGGTTGCTGTGAGCTAGGCTGACTCCACGGCACTCTAGCCCAGGCAACAGAGAGAGACTCTGTCTCAAAAAAAAAAGAAAGAAATTCCTCAAGGCTTTTACACTCTGGGATCAAGTGTCGGATTTATTGATTCCATATTCTGTGACGAGGTAGCATCATCAAGGACCTGCACACGAGTGTCATCAACATTGAGGGTCACACGACAGCCCAGCAGACCAGGTGAGGCGGCGCTTCTAAAATAAAGAAGGAAAGTTCCTGGTACCTGTGATGATCGATTTTAGGTGTCAGCCTGGCCAGGCTAGCTCACGCAGCTGTTTGGTCAAATATCAGCCTGGATGTTACCGCGAAGGTGTTTTGTGGATGCGATTAACATTTACACTCAGTTGACTTTAAGGGGGTCACCCCCATTATGTGGGTGGACCTCAGTCAATCCGCTGAAGGCATCATGAGCTAAAACGGGGGGTTCCTGGGGAAGAAGGAATCCTGCCTCAACAGTGCGACAGAGAGGTCCAGCCTGAGCTTCCAGCCTGCCGGGCCGCCCTGCAGATTTCAGACTCGAGACTGCAATATCAGCCCTTCGCTGAGCTCCCAGACTGCCCGCCAGTCCTACGAGTCTCAGGACTTGCCAGCACCCACCATGCCGTGAGCCAATTCCTTAAAATCTCTCTCTCTCCATCTCTATCTCTATTTATCTATCACCCATCTATCCAGCCTTTATCTATCTATCCATCCATCCATCCTCTGTCTATATCTTCCTATCATCTTTCTCATCCATCTATCCTCCATCTCTCTTTCCTGTTGACTCTGTTTTCCTGGAGAACCCGACTGAGGTGCTGCCTTAACCCCAACCCTCCGTCTCAGGCCCAGGGCGCATCCGGCTGCTGCTGCCGATGCTGTTTCCTTCTGAGCCCAGATGCAGCTTCAGAATCATCTGGAAGAGGCTGCGACTGTGATTTCTTGGAGTTAGCACTTGAGAGGAAACCTGTTTGCCATTCTAATTCTAGGGGATATTCGTTGTGGATGTTGGCTAACAAAACGAATTGATGTTCTCATAGTAAGTACCACCTAATTGAGTTTTCTGCAAATATTTGTGGGCTTCTGATGCCGAAGTGCTGCATTTAGCGTTAGGGGATGTCCCGACATGACAGAGCAGCAGAAAGATCAGGCCGAGCATTTCTCCTGACACCCTCCCTGGGAGCTCACGGAGGGCAGGGCCGGGGACGCTGGCCAGGCAGGGATGGGGTCCCACCGATTTCCCAGGACCTCGCTGTCATTAACTGCGTGTGATGAACTGTGGAGACAGGAAGGAGGCGAGGACGGTGCTCCCCTGGGGCAGGGATCATGCAGCTCCTGGGAACTTGATACTGGAGCAGCCTGGAGTTCTCGGCAAAAGAGGACGTGCCCACCGCCAGTTTTTAATGCTACAGTTCACAAAGTGACCTCTAAAAGTCAAGTGGATATTATAGTGACAGTGATCATTGGATGGACGAAAGAATTGCGTCTTTAACCGGAAAGAGAGGGAGCAAAGGAAGGCCTCTGAAACCCGTGTCTCGTGTGCGTGTGCGTGTGTGCGCACCGGCCGCGCGGAGGTTGCGGGTATGATTGAAATCGCAAACGATGCCATTAATAAATGAGGAGGAGCTTTTAAATTAACAGCAACCCAAGATTGGAGATTAATTTTTTAAATGTTTCTCAACAAGAAAAATGAAGCAAATAAATTCCGACAATTAGGAAGTAATGGAGCCCCTGCAAGAATAGCTCATTGCCAAGGGCGGGTGAGGGAGTTCTCGGCAGGCCTGAAGCGCATGTAAGTCAGCAGGCTCGGGCGATGCGTCTTGGGCGTTAAGGGAATTGGCGTGCTCGCGTTCTGAACCCGAGGAGTTGTCTTTGAAATATCTCAGAGAACGTGCCGGGAAAGGCAGAGTGGCGGCAGTCTGCGGCCTTCGTAGCCGAGGGGACACCGCTGGCCGGGTCCCCAGCCCGCCCACGCCACCTCCTGCTCCCACGGCGTCAAGGGGCACCTGGTCACGTGCTGGGGCTGCGTCGATCCAATGCTCCTGGGATGTGCCCGGCCTTGTGGACGGTGGCTGGTGACTGGGGAGACAGGAGCGGGGACACTGTGCACTGCCGCAAAGGGCTGAGGGGCCTGGAATGGGACGAAGTGGACAGTGGCTTTGGGTGCCTCGCACCTCACACGTCAGGGACTTTTTGGTTGTTGGTTGGTACTTTCTGTGGGTGTTTTGTATCTAAAGCACCAACCCAAGAACAATTTTCCTCGATCTGTTCACACACTCCACTGCCACACGGGCCGTTGACCGTGGTCTCAGCTTCCTGAGCCCGTCGCGCCCTCCCTCCTCAGCCCAAATCCTACATCAGCTTCCGAACACGCAACGCTGACTGTGACATCTCACCATGCACCGCCCCGTGCACCTGTTACCGAATCCTGGTTTGCCTTTCCATGTGTTTGTTGCCGGACTCCCCGGCCATATTAAATGCCTCAAGGGTTGCGATGGTCTTGTACTTTATTTTGTAAATTTCAGTAATGACAGTGGTAATAGTCACAGGGAACATTTATACAGCACTGACGACGTGCCAGGTACACACATGAATCCGTTCAATCCTCACGACAAGCCAGCGAGCCGGGGCGGGGCCTTCCCATGTTACAGAGGAGGACACTGAAGCCCAGAGGAGTTAAGTGGTCACCGCGCAGTCACACAGCATCGGAGGGACTGAGCAGAATGCGGAGGGACGCAGGCTGGCTCCCGTGACGAGGCCACACTCGATGCTGCCACACTGCCTCACGTGCAGGGTGAAATGTCACAGACCAAAAGGCTCAATAAATAAATATAGAATGCTGGCATTAAGACATGCCAATGGGTCAGAAAAACAAATTGTGTTTCCTGTTCTGATTCCCACAGTCTCCCCACAGTCCTCATTTGCTGGAGGCATAAAGGGACGGGGCCCTCCAGGCTGCAAGTGCTTTGCAGGTGACTCTGTTTCACTTACTATGTCCCCAGTGGCCGCCACAGGTCAGGTCAAAGACCCAGCATGCCAGGGACAGAGCACCGCTGAGGGAGCAACAGGCGCACTCGGCTAATGCTGTCCTCCTCCAGGCGGCTGTCCACAGGCCAGCGCCTCCCCAGACCCAGCTCGCTCCTTCCTGAAGGCCGTTCGGAGCTTTGCGCCCTCAGGTCAGTGCATTTGCCCTCTGCAGATAGCAGACGCCTCCATAGGAGTCTAAAACTGACCAGTACATTTAACTGAAGTTCTTTTCACAAAATAGCATATAATCTGCATCGGTCTGGTTTTAAACACTAAGACCAGAAAATTTGATGGGATACGTTCTTTTGACTTTTATGCCCTAGGCACATCCTTACGCCCAGAGCTGTGGCTTTTTGAAACGCATGGGGCGCCTCCTGACTCCCGCCTCTGGGTTTTGCAGTCCTGTCCCTGGGGATCTGCGGAAATCTGCACGTTCTTCCTCGCCAGCGACAGGCAGCAGCGGATGGATCCTGCTGTTTCTTTTTAGCTCCACACTTGGAGATCCCAGGCCTGGGGAGCTGATCCGTTGTTGGTCACAGGAGACCCCCGAGATAGCAGAGGAAAGTTCTATCTTCCTGAAGGTGAGGGGGGAAGAAGAAATCCCTTGGTGGTTGGATATTTAATTCAAGACAACAACAATTTGTTATATTCCATTTTTTAAAGATATTTTGGCTAAGTAATGAAAGTAATGAGAATTCAGAGGTGAGTGTGAGACTCTACCCTCAGGGAGCATGGTGGATGCTGCAAGGCACCTCCCGGATCTCCTGGTAATGCAGGGCTTGCCCCCACAGCAGACAGCTCTCAGCTGCCCGCCTGTCCCCTGGGGCTTGCATGGGCTGCAGAGAGTCTCCCCAGGGCCACACCCACCTCCTGATCCTCCCTGCCCCCCACCGAATGACTAATTGAAATGTGGGGAGAAGGGGTAAGGAGGTCAGAATACAAAGGGTGCATTGCTCCCTAACTTACTGTTTTTCTTAGGGCAGAAATTGGTCACCTTGGAGAAATCCAGTTACCGCTTTCCTTTCTCTCTAATCTGTACATACCGGAAAGAACAAGCAAGCAGGGTTTCCTACGCGAGGCGGGAAATACGCAGGAGACGTGCAGATGGAATGTATTTTCCCTTCCCGCAGTGTCCCTTGTCCCTAGGAACGCGCCCAGTACTTCCGGTGGTCAGCCCCGTCAGTCCCGCTGGCTCCCGGAGGCAGAGAAAAGATGACATGCAAGCTCAGGGACTTCGGTCCCTTTTGGGAGTTTTTCCAAGTAGCAGCCATTGCATGCTTTATCTAGTCTTCAGGTGTTTATTGAGAACCTATTATAATATATGCCAGTGTTTTCGTGTCCTGTGGCTGCCATAACAAAGTGCCACACACCAGGTGGCTTAAACAACAGAAACGGGTTGTCTCAGGTTCTAGAAGTCCAAGACCGAGGTGTCCGCAAGGTTGCTTGCCTCTGAGGCCTCTCTGCGTGGCTCGCGGATGCCGTCTTCACCCTCGCAAGGTGTTCTCCCTGTGTGCACGTCCGTGTCCACAATTCCCCTCCCGTGAGGTCACCAGTCACACGGGACAGGGCCCACCCTACCGACCTCATTTTAACTGATTACCTCTGTGAAGACCCCATCTCCAAAGAAGGCCACATTCTGAGATATTGGGGGTCAGGGCCTCAACATATAAATTTTGAGGGACATTATTCAACCTGTAACAAGTGGCAAGGGCCGAAGTCCTTTCCCCTTTCACTGTGTGTGTGTGTTTGTCTATGCCTGTGCCTGCATTTATATCTACGTCTCTTTGTCTATGTGTGTGTATCTGTCTCTATGCCGGTGTCTGTATTTATATTTGTCTATGCCTGTATCCATGTAACTTGTTACAGCTGACACACACTTCCCGAGACCACGGGAGTGAGTGTGGATCACTCATGCAAGCAGCTCGGTGTCATGGGACGCCGCGCTGGTGGGAGACAGACAGAACAGGGTGTGCTGTGCGGGTCTGGTCCGTCTATCCACAGACACCTGCCCACCGCAGCGTTGTCACCTACAGAGGGTGTCTCCACATCCCTTGCCTGGCCCTTGTTTCTCTAAGGAGCTGGAATTGCTGTGCCCAGTGGCACGGCTCCAAGTTCTTAATTATTAATAGAGCTCTAGGTGCCCCTGTGTCTCAGTCAAGCTTGGAGTTACTAACTTCCTTCCTGGTGGCAAAATGCACACTGCATCTAACCTTTGCAGTTCCGTCATGTGCTAGCTCAAGTTCAGTCACACGTGTTGCCCGCGTGCCGACATGGGTGCTCCGGCAGGGGTCCTGTGGGGACGCGGCCCCTGCCTGGCCAGCTGCTCCCGTGGGCAACAGACTCCGGGGAGAGAGGGAAGGAGACCGTGTGGCTTTAGGAATATGTTTGCAAATTTTCTTTGTGCAGTCTGGAAAGCATCTGGCAGTGCTGTCTTTAAAAATTAAATTACCTGTCTAAACTTCCTAGTTTAGCGCTGCAGATGGTGTTTTGGTTTCAAGCTGTGCTCAGGATGATTTATCTAGAAGTGGATCCGTGAGGATTCGCCGTGGTGCACCTGGAGCCCGTCCTCACGCGGGAACCCTCCCGCCCGTTTACCCGGCTGTCACTCCATCGCGCCGCTGCCCCTGGACCTGGGGGCTCCTGGCAGCGCGGGGGAAGCTCCTATCGTGTGGGTTTCTGGCCAGCCGTGAGCCCGCTCGGCCAGCTCCCGAAGCAGTGAACTTCGTAGCTCCCTGGTAGGGCCATGTGCTTCTGGAGTTTTCCGTGGGCGCTCTCTGTAGGGAGTCTAAGAACTAACACTCACTAGTCCAAAGACGCTCGTCTGCCAGCTCCTTCCCTCTCTCGCCATGAAGTATCATATGGCAGGAATAAGACTGGAGACGATAATCACGCCTGGCTGCGCGCTCGGCTGCCGCGCCGTTCCGCTGTGTAGCATCTCCCGGCCGGGGCTCAGAGGGGGCTTCTGCCCACCAAGCCGCCGTGCTGTACTTTCCTCTCCCTGCTCTTCTGCGTTTATTCTATTTATGATCCCCAAAACGTACCCCGGGTTCCTTGAGTCTCCCTCACTCTATTCACTTCCACTTGGGAGGGGCAGAGAGCGGGGCAGATATGTGGTGGGGAGGGAGGGACAGGGGTCAAGGGGACCCCCTGTCCAGTTGGGCCTGAAAGCGAGGTGACAGGTCGGTGGCTCCTTGCGCTGTGGGTCTGGCCCGGGTAGCACGTGAGGCTCCGGGCAGCCGGGTGATGTCCGGGCCCTCTGAGGGCTGGTGGGGTGGAGGGAGGCCGTGCGGCTCGAGTGAGTGGAGCCAGAGCAGGCGGGGACAAAGCCAGGTGCCCCTGCTGGGGGTGGGGCGTGGGCCCCCCCCCCCCCGAGAGCCGCCGCCCACTCTGTGGGGTGAGATGGGCCCTGGAGAATTTGTGGGTGGGGGGATGGATTCGTGGTGGAGGGGGTGGAAGGATGGGGTTTGGGGATTTGACTGGGGGGGTTGGGGGGCCGTAGCGGAGAGAGGGAGCTTCGTCCTCACCAAAGCCCCGGGCCTGCTCCGTGTGGCCAGCGTCAGCCTTGCAGCTCCTAGACCTGCGCTGGCCGCCGCTGGGGCCTGGCCGGGGAGCTGGTGTACCCGAGGAGGTCGCATCTGAATCAGGGTGTTCTGACAACACAGTCCGTGGCTACCATTGTAAATGTCATAAAACGTGTTGAGGACCCTGCTGCTGGCGAGCTTAGCCCCCCAGGCCCTCCCGCTCACGCCCAGCCTGGCTGTCTCCCCCAGGCCACGGCCCAGCCTCCGCGCGTGTCCCCACCGCCTCTCTTCCGCACCGTCGGTCGCCTGGTCACCGCGGGACGCCGTTGGGGCAGTGAGCCAGCCTCCTGCCAGCGGCAGCGCTGCCCTCGCGGGGCTGGCGTTGTGGCAGCAGGACAGTGGCCTCGAAAAGCAGCCGAGTTCAGCGTTGGCTTCTGTCCAGCGCAGTGGCGAGCGCGGGGTCACGAACACAGGGCCGTCCTGGCAGTGCTCGCTGCCTGCGCTGCGGCTGGAACAAGGAACCTGAGGTCACGGGAACCCCTGGCCGGCTCTGGCCGGCAGGTTGGCTGTGGGACCGAGCAGCACGCTCGGTGCGCGTCTCCCAGAAGTCCACGTGGATCCGCGCAGAGTCCCCGCGGAAGGTAACGGCAGATGGGGTGTGGGTGGACGTGTCCCTCTGAATTCTTCCATCACCCGTCAGCGTGATAGTTTCAATAAGTGCCTGTAGTAACGCATGTTAGATGACAATAGGAATATAACCGTAGGCTGGGGCTGGAGCGGGAGTGCTGGAGGGAGGCGGGGGTCACGTCCCAGCCCCGTTTCTTACCGGTCAGGGGATCTGTGGCCAGTTATTCACCTCCTCTGTGCCCCACTTTTGTCACCTGCAAACCGGAGGTGATAATACTATCTACTTCCCACGCTCCGCGTGAAAGGCCGATGAGTTTACAGGTTGAACAGTGCCTGGCTCATTATGAATGCCCAATAACTTTTAGTTTAAGATGTTCCTGTAAAATAGAAGAGGTAAATAAACACACACGCACGCAGCTTCCTTTAGGCTTCTAGGTCTGTGGGGCTTGCTGGAAAGACACATGTGGCCAGGGGGAAAATGCGGGTGTTGATTAGTGGTGGATGGAGGAAGAAGGAGGAAGAAGGAATGGAAACAGAGAATGGAAACTGATTACCTCTGTGAAGACCCCATCTCCAAAGAAAGCCACATTCTGAGATATTGGGGGTCAGGGCCTCAACATATGAATTTTGGGGGACATTATTCAACCTATAACAAGTGACAAGGAAACAGAGAAATATCAAGTTCACTATGTTTCCCCGAAAATAAGACAGGGTCTTATATTTATTTTTCCTTAAGAAGACA
>VBSM01000865.1:4030188-4041880 GCA_008086735.1 Cheirogaleus medius | reverse complement strand
TTCTCAGACCTTTGCACTCAGACACATGATGCCACCCACATGATGCCCTGGTTCTCCAGCCTGCAGGTGACATAGTTGGCACTTCTCAGTCCCCAACCTGGCTCGTTAACAGAAACTCCTGAGCCCTTTAAAAGTGCTGAGTTCTAGGCTCCCTCCCCAGCTCCCCCGTACCTTCAGGTTCACGCCAGGGGCTGTGAGGATCAACCACATGTGAGATTAATGAACTAAGTAACCGAGAGTCCCCTGTAGTGATGGGGAGTTTGGTTCGTAAAAGTCTGGGTTTGGAAAACAAAGGGCAGCATCGAGAACACAGAGTCATTTACGGGAAAGACAAAGTACGGCAGACACTGTCAGGGCTCATGGCACCTTCCGTCCACTGTCCCTTCCTGGACACTGGAAGACTGTTGTCCATTCCCATGGAGGTGACAAATTCTGGCTCATAGGCTGGGAGCAGAAGCAGCGTGTGTCACCCAGGGAGCAGGTGAAACGTGTGGGATCCTTCATGTTCCCTTCCTCGCTGCAGCGACCCTGAGCCACACTCAAGGGGAGGGGCTGTGAGACCCTCAGTTTGCCTCGAGAACCCTCACATGGGGACACCGCCCCCCGGACGGTCCCCCAGATGCACGATGGGCTGCGAGTGAGCACAAAGTGGATGTCCTTGTCACAGTCCAGAATTTATTGTTGTCACAGCAAAACCCAGCTTAGCCTAAGTGATTTCCATTGCTCAACTATTATAAATTATAATCCCAATAATTACATAGCATCATGGGAAAATGCTTATAAAACCGGGTTAAGTGAAAAAAAAAAATCTGGCTACCAAACTGCTTGCAGTTGATTTATAGTTATGTAAAAATATACATGTGCTTGGGCCCAAGCTGGATAGAAATATATAAAAATGAAAATACTTGTATTAATGTGACGAGAGTTATGAGTTGTTAAAAAGAAAAAACACTTTTGCCTTTGAAATGCCTTTGAAATCTTTGAAATGATTATAATACCGTGTTTCCCCGAAAATAAGACCTACCCATAAAATAAGCCCTAGCAGGATTTCTAAGCATTTGCGCAATAGAAGCCCTACCCCGAAAATAAGACCTAGTGATGGGCGTGGCTACGCAACGCATCTGCACAACCCATGCATTTCCTGGCGGAGAGGTAAAGAAGATGAGCAGCCCTTCTCATCTGCCCCATCGAGACAGCTACTATCCCAGAGGTGACTGGAAAGGTGCGGGTGGCCCCACCAACAAGGTCGGCTCCCCCTGTCAGGTCCCGGCCATCCTGTGCGTGCTGCAAGTTGAGGCTTTGAGGGGAAAATAACACATCCCTTGAAAATAAGCCCTAGGGTGTCTTCTTGAGGAAAAATAAATATAAGACCCTGTCTTATTTTCAGGGAAACATAGTGAACTTGATATTTCCCTGTTTCCTTTTCCTCTCTCTCCTTCTCCTTTTTTTCCTTCTTATCTTTTTAAAAAAATATTTTTTGGAGGAAGTGGAGATGGGAAAGTTGCATCTGTCTGAAGAGATGCCGCGGGGGCGGGAGGTCCGTAGCCTGTGTCGCCCGCTCTGGGTCGCGCCGGGTCGCGCCGGGTGTTTGCATGTCACCACGTTCTTTGGGGATTTGAATGAGGATCTTAGAAAGTAAACCTGGACTTTTAGATGGATTACTTTTATGCTGTTCACATTTCCCATAATCATTTTTACTTTTCGTTCAGTTTTTAGTTATGTTCTATCGGGGAATAATGAGTCTAAGGCAATGGTCTCAACCAGGAGAGTTTTGCCCCTCAGGGGACATTTGCCCACGTCTGGGGAGGGTTTGACTGTGCTGCTGGCATCTGGCGGTTAGAGGCCAGGGAGGCCAGACACCCTGTGGTGCACAGGTCGCCCCCGACACAGGATCATAGGGCTCCAGCGCCCCTGGCGAGGCAGCCCGGCCTGAGGGAAAAGAAAGGGCTTTTGGTCTCTTCTGCGGTCACAGCTTTGCAGGAGCAGCAGCATATTTCTACCCAGGTAGATGACAACCTCGGAAGATCAAAATTCCAGAACTCCCAGGAAAGATGAAAGCCCAGGCGACCATCACTGCGTGGCCAGCCCCATACCGAGCCCCAGAGTCCTCCCGTCTGTGTGCAAGGATGTGCTCCCTTACGGAGGCCCTTTCCCCGTGCCTCCCGGGCGCTCACGGTTCCACCTTAATTTGGCGACAGGCAGGACCAGGGGTGCACGGGTGGGTGAGTGCTGGGGGACAGGGAAAGTACAGAAAGCGGGTATCGGGGCACGGGACGCCTACCTCCCTGGCTTTGCTAGTTCATTTGACCTCGACCTACATCCTTCCCCCTGGGAGCACGTCCACGGCGTTCTCTGTGACAATTGCCAAAGTCAAACCAAGTGGGAAATGTTGGAAAACTGGCAAGAGCCTCATTAGAGCCAGTGGTAGCGCCCGTATTTTGTGTCTTTTTCAGGGGGGTGTGGAGATGCACCACCCAGACCTCCAGGAGGGACCTGCTGCTCAAGAGCTGGCGGTGGGGTTTGCCAGGGTGGCCTCCGCCAACCGCTACTTGCAACTTTGTGACGACTCTTTCAGGGTGTCCCGGTTGCTCCTGGCCCTCGTGGGGTCCGCCTCTCGGTCCGATTCCCCCCACCCTGCCCTCCACAGGCGCGGTGACAGCGCGTGCCCTTCACCCAGACTCGGGCAGCCCGGCCCGAGGCACACGGGACTGGTGAGCGTCAGCGCTGTCAGTGGCCGGGGACTTCCGGGAGGGATGGGAATGTCAGACTGACGAAAAGAAGCCACTCAAGGAATGAGAGCGTCCCAGCCACCCGACAGAGCCCGCAAAGTGCCGCGGCAGCAGGTCTGGCCGGGGCTGCGCGACCATGACTCACGTCAGGCCGTGCGTTCCCGCCGCGCTTCCCTGGCCAGACGGAGAGCGCTCCCGGCGCACAGATTTTGCCAATAAAGGTGTCATTGTCTCCGTCCCCTGCGGGAGTGATGAGTGAACTTGATATTTCTCCGTTCAGCCTTCATCAATGAAGAACTTTGCTGGTTGGGTTATTCCTGCTGATCCTTGCGAAGTGGCGTTTGATGAGGGGCCATTCAGGCCCGAACTTCAGGAAGAGTCAGGGATCTATGACACCATAAAGGGGACGCGGTCAACGTGGAAATATATATTGACGGCTGTGTGCACACATAACACGGAAGTAGACGCACAGTTATCAGGGGTTTGATACGCCCCATCCAGACAAGGGAAGCATGACTGCTGGCTAGGAGCAGGAATAGATCACCTGCCGTAGCAGATGCGTCAGCCCGACTCAAATACATCCTCGCTGGACAAGACAGGGTACCCTTCGAGTCTGACATCGCCACCTCACCAGACACACGACAACTGATTTAGATCCAGAGCACTGATGTGCTAAATCAGTGACCACCCTTTGACTGACACATATTGTCACCTGGTGACAAATGCCTTCGTGACGGAGCACCCCGACTGAAAATGAGGTCTGCCATGCAGCTCGTCCTGCCTAGCTAGGGTTGCCCGGAAGAGGCAGGTGGCTGTCGCCTGGCCCAGCTCTCGGGCAGGGCTGGTCGTGGTGAGGGCTGGTGGCCTCCCAGTCGATAAACTGGTCAGCAACGGTGGCCTGGCGCGAGCGGAGCACAGTTCTCCGGAGACGCGTCTCCTGGGGCATGGACGAGGCTCCCAGAGCCGCCTGCCCACCTGCAGCCCCAGGTGGCTCCCCTGTTGGCCACGGGGCCCGAGGGTAGGAGACCACTGCAGCAGGGGAGCAGGTCACCGTGCATTTTGTTTATAAATTCAGCCTCTGTTATTCCTTTTCTTTAGTGTCCAGACACCGTTTTGGGAAGGGCAGGAAACTGCCTTTCTATGTGCTTCCCAAGGATTGCTCCTTGAAAATCTTCCTGTCTCTCAGATCTCCCTGGGTTACCCTCTACCTCCCAGAGTGGCGTGTGTATGTGTACGTGTGTGGTTAGCGTGTGTGGGGTGGTGGTGGTAGAGTGTGTGCCAGCGTGTGCACTGGTGTGTGCGTGCGTGTGAGTTGGTGTGTGCTTGCGTGTGAGTTGGTGTGTGCGTGCGTGTGAGTTGGTGTGTGTAGACAGCAGGTGGGACTTGCTCCAGGCTGCAGGTTTGCACAGACTGCCGGACCTGAGCTAGGAGTTGCGGAACTCAGAGACGGCGGAGCTGGAGACCGGAGCTGGAAGGGCCTCTTTATCGTATGGGTGATGGAACTGAGTTCTCAAGAGGGTAGGACTTGGCCATGGTCCCACTCCTATGTGGAGGACTGAGCCCTCCTGATTCGCAGCCCAGGGGAGAGAGACCAGTCTCCACAGGGTGTCACCGGGGCCGCAGGACAGAGGCTGTGGGCGAGGTTCACCGCAGAGGCAGCTGTGACAAACGTGTGTTCCTCGGGGCCACTGGGAAACAGACCCCGGCGCAGCGCTGTGTTTGATCCCAGGCTTCGTCAGTTAGAAGCGAGGTGTGCAGAAGGGACCTGCACTGGAGACTGTACTTTAAACAAGTGATACAGGTGATTCTGATGCAGTGTCACTTCATGGACAAAGACACAAAGGTTAAATAATGTGGCTAAGGAGTCACAGCTAACTGTCAGAATCAGCAGTAGAACCTTGGTCTATTGGGTTCCATAGCCCGGTTCCTTCCAGTGGGTCACTCTGCCTCTCTGTTGAGCCGGCGCCGGGCCCGCCTCTGCAACCGGCGATGCGGGGAGGCAGGGCGCGTGCACTGGGCCCGCGCCGTCTCGCAGCAGCCTCGCGCCATTCTCCACGGCTGCCTGGCGCAGTCGGCCGCACTGTGCCTGTCTTACACGTGAGCACACGGAGGGCCAGGGAAGGAAAGTTACTGGCTCCAGGTGACCCAGGCAGAGAATGGCAGAGCCAGGGTGACACGGGGCCAAGACAACCTTCCTCTTTTTGTTACACTGGGCAGCCAGTGGACACAGACATCGCCACCGCCCCGGGGTCCTCTGCAGTCTCTATTAACGATCCCCTGCCGTGACTTCCATGGCTGTGCCTCTACTGTCCCTACAGTGTCCGTGGGAGGAGCCTGCAGAACATCTGGGCACACGGCAGCCTGTCTTTTCTGAAGCTCTGAGCGTCCTCTGTAGGTGACATCCCTGAATTTATGGGGGTCCCTCTCATCTCTCTCCTTCCTCATTTCCGTCTGGCTTTTGGAGGTCAGAAAGTAGCCTTTTCCCAGGGACGTGGGCTTGGCGATATGTTACCCAGGCGGCTTCTTGGATCTTCCTCTCTGCTCGTTAGGTCGTTCTTCTACCTTAAGGAAGAAAGCACATTCCGGGAAGGTACATATATTTCTTTTCCAATTGATTTCTTGTCAGGTCTAACAAGATCAATCAAATCATATGGCCAATAAAACTGATTTAGCACTCATAAAGTTCCATGACATCTCGTATGTGCTGAGAATGAATGACAAGGAGGCAAAACTGCCGGTCACAGGAGGACACCATATCCACACGCTCACCCGCCAAGCGCCGTTCCCGCCCGGCAGACGTGTGCGGGCAGATCAGGGCGCAGCTGCCTGCTGCAAAGCTCACGAGCGAGTCCCGGGACAGATCTCCCCCCTGAACTAGTAGGTGGAAGAGGCGGCAACCACGGTACGGGGGGTGCCATTAGGTGGTTGGAAATATCTGAAATGTTCGGGAGAAAACATGATCGGGAAAATTGATACTTTCCATTTTGATCCTGTACCGGGAAGTTCTGTTGCTCACGCTGTCCACTGTCCAATAATGAAGTGTGCCCACCTTGTAGACCACGTGACCGGGTCCTTCTTGGCCACTGCTGCTCGGT
Organism: Cheirogaleus medius; assembly: GCA_008086735.1. NCBI lineage: Eukaryota > Metazoa > Chordata > Mammalia > Primates > Cheirogaleidae > Cheirogaleus > Cheirogaleus medius. The sequence goes on along the minus strand of VBSM01000865.1, from coordinate 4,036,056 downwards.
CAGGGGTGGTCGGTGGCTCTAGGACAGGCCCAAAGACTCCTCCCTTTGGAATTTGAAAGTGTGACTTAGAGACTGAGCCAAGAGTAGAGGGACAGAGAAGAAGCCAGCACTTGCAGGGTAGCTCTTCTCACTGGTGGCAAGTCACTAGGCTGAAGGGTCACAGTATCCTTTGGCTGAGGTCCCTGGAAGTGTCCCTGTCCCTGTTTCTTCAGCTATTTTGGGGATCCCTGAAGTACCCTATAGTAAATTATACCCCAGACAACCAAATATGTCTTGATGAAAATAGGTTTCTTCGCATATGAGTCCCAGCTCATGCAGACCTTGGAACTGAGACGCTTTATGTAAAGTGGGCTTTAGACACCACCCAGCCTTGCATTGCTGACCTGGGCCTGAAGGAGCATCTCTCGAAGACCACACTCTAGCCATTTTAAATATCCTCGGATGCTCACATAGCCTCTCCATTGCCCCAGGCCCTCCACTCCCTCTCTACTTGCGCCCCGCCCACTCCCCCCAGGGTCATTCCTCTCTGGCCCCTGAAGACAGCTTGTGGCTCCTGATTGAGCCCAACTCTCCAACTTTACGGGGAAGTGAAGTGACTTACCCCAGGCCACACAAGCATTGTCTTGGCAGGGCCATAATGAAGATTTTCCTGACTTCTAGGAAAAGTAGAGACAGAACACTAGCCTTGTGAAAGAATCTGTGGCATAGATTCAAATATATATATATTTATCGAGTCCCCAATATGTGCCCTGGTAGGTGCTGGAAATACAACCGTGAACAAGACAAAGACCTTGCTCTGGTGGGGCTCACATGCTAGTGGAGAGAGACATTTGAAGTGGAAGTAAGTGTTATGAAGAAAAACGAAGCCTGGTGAGAGGTAGAGCGTGGGGAGATTTGTGCAGGGAGGTCTTGGGGACACCCTAACTCGAGCGTAAAGAACTCTCTTGTGAGAGGTGAGGGGTGAGCATCAGTGTCCGGGTGGAGGGTCCGGGCACGACCAAGGGCTTGGCGGAAGAGTTGGCTTGGGAGTTTGAGAAACAGCGAGAGGAAAAGGGAGAGAGAGGCTGCAGGTGTGTCAGGCCAAGCAAAGGGTTTGGCTCTATCTCCAAGTGGCCCAAGAAGCTCCTGGAGGATTTTGAACAGAAGCGCCAGCTCACCACACTTCCGACAGGACAGTGTCACCTGGGCTGGAGCAGAGCCTGCAGAGAATAGGCCACAGCTCGCCAGGGCCGGGGAGGCCACCGCGGCGGTGCAGGTGAGAGACATGCCAGCTCAGGTCAGAGCAGCCGCCACAGAGCCAGGGGCGGTGTGCGGTGGGGGCGTTAGTGGAATTAATGCCTTCCTCGGAGCGTCACAGTACACGTTCACATTTTAACAGCTCCCAGAAGCCTCCAAGTAACCACCACCGCCACCCCCACCATCCCCACCCTGCTCTGTTTGGTTTGACTCAAAATGTCCCAAATCATGAATCCCTTCCCCGCCCCCCCCATTACTACTATTGACATTCTGCAAAACTAATTTCCAGAAAGCACGATTTAGCAAACCCTCTCTCTGTTCCATGCGATTTCAGATAATCAGGTCACCAGGGGAGAATGGTGGCTGAGATGTCGCACAGTGGAGCATTCTGCCCAGCTCCATCCCATCTACACAGTGGATGTAAATGGGAGCCATTCCGTACACGCAGTGAGCTCCCGTTATCGATTCGGGCTCCTCCGTCCTGGCCGACACCAGCTGCGCTCTGCGGTCTGTCTGCGGAAATGGATTCAAAGAATCCACGAATGACTCAATGTGAATCAGGTTTATCTTACTGGGGGGACGGACGGGAGGTGATGGTCCACAGAGACGGCCATTCCCGGCTGGGTGGCTTGGGCTCAGGCCTCCCATTGTCCCCTTGCGCCACTCTTCGGAGCTCCTGAGGCTGCAGGCGGGTCAAAGGGCAGCAAGGTCTAGAAAGGCCCCACAGGGCTGCGACCTGCCCATCCCCCTCCCTCACATCACTGGCTCGGAAACTTCCCTCTGGCAAACCCAGAGCGGACCTCCGTGCTTCGGCTGCTTGCTGGCATGCGAGAAGGTCACAGAACGGAAGTGCAAGCCGGGCAGGATTAGGGACTCGGGTTTGCCGCGTTGGGACCAATGAGGGCAGAGCAGAGCAGCTCTTAGTGGTTCATGCTGTGGGGACGTGGGAAGACTGCTGCTTCCAACGAGACGGAGGCAGAGGTCAGCTAAGGCTTTCCAGAGAGTTCTTTACACTCTCACACTCTAAGGGAGGTAGCATGGAGCCCTTTCTGGTGTCTGCCATTGTGTCACCCGGGTGGGTACCTGCCTTTCATGAATGGCCTTGGGCCAGGCCTGCGTGTTCATGGACACTGACAACCGGAGTCCCACAGAGCAACCTGGAAAGCCACCCAGGGCCTCAGGCTTCCACTCTGCTGCGCGACCGTGGGCGGGCTTTGCCGCCTGGACCTCGGCTTCCTCACCTACGCAGCCGGGGCTGCCACGGCCTCTCGTGCTGCCATCGTGCGCTTTGTCATCGTAGGCCCGGGGGGTTTTGAATTTTCGCCTTTCCCAGGGGTGGGCGTGCAGGGCACGAGACTCATAGCACCCTTTGTCATCTCCCCATCTGCCCTGTGGTCTCCTCATGGGAGAGACGGGAGCCCATCACAGCAACCCGTCCGCGGGCGTCCTGTCGGGACGGTGTGCTGCGGCCGTTCCTCAGGATGGGCGTGGCACCGCCAGGGCTGCACCCGCACAGGGCTGGTGCCGGTTGAGGCTGAGTGTGTGTGTGTGTGTGTGTGTGTGTGCCTGTCTGTCTTTTTGTGCATTTTCAACTCCCCTTAAAGCTCAACTGAAGAGTCAGAGGCAGTCAGGGGGGAAAAACCTGCACCCCAGGACCAGAATTGCAGAATCATAAATGTGTGCGCAGCGGGAGAAATCCCAGAATGCTGAAAGCTGCTGCGGTGTGACAAAAGCGACTGATCCACATGGACAAATTATTTTAATTGATAAACGACCTACCTGAGTTTTTGAAGACCAACAGCAGCAAAATATACATTGCAGCAATTCCCAAGCAATGCCCTGTAACAAGTAGCTACTGTTTGTGGCACCAACAGAGTGGCAATTCTGGGGTCTTCAGGCTCAGGGTCGCCACGTCAGCCAGCCCAGTGGGCGGCAGCTGCTTCCCCTGGAAGACCGAGCAGGGCAGCCGGGGTCTCCAGCTGGGCCGCGTGAGTGTCTGTCCCCTGAGAAGGGCTCTCCCTTCTGCTTCACACGCGCTGCTTCTAACCTGGGCGGGGCGAGTAGGACTTGGGGAGATGGTAGTGCCCATCTGGTCTCACGTGGGGGGTGGTGGTACCAGGCCCCCCAAATCCAAGTAAAACCCAGAGGAAAGCAGACGCTGAGCAGAGGGAGGGAGTTCATATCCACACACTGTAGCAGCTTAAAGGCTGATGACCTTTCGCTTGTGAGATTACAGACATGTCACCAGGGCCTGCCAAACATTTATAGTTTAATTTCTCAGGTGGTTAGAGACAAGATTAAACTCCAGGTGAACGTTTTCACAGAGGGGCTGGGATTCCCACTCTCTGACCGAAGCCCTGTAGATTTGAGTAGAGCAGGAGACCCCCTCCACCCACCCCCTCACAGAGCCACGTGTACCCCTGGGCTGCAGGGACCCGGGCGTTTAGATCGTGCTGGTTTTAGGGACCAGCTCTGATGAGCCCTGTCTCCCCTTTGACTCAAGTGCAGACCCCTTCCTCCTTGCTTCTAGAGTACAGAGACACGTTTGGCCGAGGACGTCTCAGGACATGGTTTTCCATTCTGCGCGCAGCTGTGATCGCGGCTCTGCGCGGCTCTGGGCCGGGGTGTCCCGGCGGGGAAGGGCGTGTGGCGCAGGGGCCGGGCAGGGGAAAGGGAGCCCCAGATAGCAGACAGCTCCGTACCGTGAGAGGGGAGGGCCCCACGCGGACCCTTGGGGAGGGGACAGGCGGTTCTGCTCTGGAAGGAGGAAAGGTGGAGTCAGGTGTACCCCGGAGGGCAGGCTGCACTGGAGGAAGGCAGGTGAGGGCGCGGAGGGCCTTGGCCTCAGGATGGTCACCCAAGTGCGGGCAGGTGTCTCTGTCACCGACAGGCCGGGTCCGGCTCTGTACCCGCCACAGAGTGCAAGCTTCATGCATGTCGCGCGCCTGCCCGAGTAACATCACTGCTTTCCGGCCCCTTTGGGAAGAGCCCTGCTGTGAGTGGTGAGAGGTGAGGCGGTAGGATTTGAGGCTCTGCGTGCAGAAGCCAGGGCGAGACGGAGGGGACGAAGGGGATGGCTGGACCAGCGTGCAGGAGGGAACGGGAAGTCTGGAGGGAGTTAGGGACCCAGCCAGAGAGGGGGGGCGGGTCAGCACCTGCAGGCGGGCTCAGAGAAGAGCCTTCAGGGTCCAGGGGGCAGCCCCGCGTGCCCCAGCTGGGTGGCCTTAAGATCCCAGCCAGGTGGTAGCAATTCAAGGACAGGGGCTGCATCTTGTAACATTCCTGAGCCCCTCCTGCCCGACAGCCTTCTCCCGGCGGCCCCATCGTTGGCGATTTCCCCTGATCACCACGGATCCTTCTGGGCCTGGCTCTGAGCAGCCACCTCCGGCTGCACCGTCTGCTCCTGGCCGAGTGTCCCATTGTGGACGTGAGGAGTGCAGGTGGGGACAGTAGCCCAGGGCCCGCCCAGAAGCTGGCCCGAGCAGAGGAGGGGCGGAAGGGCCAGTGGGTCATCTTCCCTGGTGACCTTGAGCTGGGAAGAGGGGAAAAGGGCAGGCGGCACCCACGCCAGGGCAGCTCCTCCTTACCAGGCCTCAAACCACACGTCCAGCTTTATTTCTTCACGGGGTGTAAGCACTTACACTGTATCAGGAAACTCAGAGCTAAGCTTTGCATGTAATTGTTTTTTAACTTAAATAAAATTAGCTTTATTTTTGCTGATTAGGGAACTAATGGTTGCTTATTGTATGGAATTTCTGAACATTTCAAAAGTTATTTAAAGAAAGTAAAAAGTTCTTGACATCCCACTAGCCAGCCAACATAAATATTTCCATGTATAGACTTGAACAATTTTTTTCTGATTATATTCAAAGCATACACAGGTTATACTAGTATGACGATTTGTAAACTGCTTTTTTTCATATGCTGTTGCCTATTTTATGTCAATTAATTAAACATCTACATCATGGTTTTTGTTTTTTAATTAATTTTAATTTTTCTTTGCTGTTTAAAGAACTTGTATGTTTAATCTCTTGTAAGGTTACAAAATTTCAGCTAGGAAGAATAAATTCAGGAGATCTATTGTACAACATGGTGACTATAGTTAATATGTATTGTGCACTTGAAAATTGCTAAGGGAATGGATTTTAAATATTCTCACCACAAAAAAAACGGTACATATGTGAGATCATGCATGTGCTCAGTAGCCTGATTTAGCCATTCCACAGTGAGACACTAGCAACTTTACAAAAGTTGCTTTAATTAGTTTTCATTTGACAAATTAAAATTGTATATATAAATTGTATATATATATACAATTTTAATTTGTCAAATGAAAAATAATTAAAGCAACTTTTGTAAAATTGCTCGTGTCTTTCTAATTCATCTGCATAAATCTGAATTTCCATAGGTGCTCTTCTTTCCCCCCAAACTTTATTGAGGTATAATGAATGGGTATATGAAAAACTGCACATAATTAATGTATACAACTTGCTGAGTTTGGGCACATGTATACACTCATGTTATTATCACCACAGTTTTAATAGAGTTCCTAACCTAGGTTTCCTGGTAAAATTTTTTTTCTTCCTCTTTCATTGAGTAGATTTGCCATTTTACCCTTATTTTTTTTTTTTT
>VBSM01000865.1:4008935-4019062 GCA_008086735.1 Cheirogaleus medius | reverse complement strand
CTGTTTCAGTCTTCTACATGAGGCTATCCAGTTTTCCCAGCACCATTTATTGAAAAGAGACTATTTTCCCCAGTGCATGTTTTTGTCTGCTTTGTCACAGATCAGATGGCTATATGAGGATAGTTTTATATCTGGGTTCTCAGTCCTGTTCCATTAGTCTATGTTTCTGTTCTTGTGTCAATAATCAGCTGATTTAATTACTATAGCCTTGTAGTATAGCTTGAAGTCTGGTAAATTGATACTTCCCCATTTGTTCTTTTTGCTTAGGATTGTTTTGGCTAGATGGGGTCTTCTCTGGTTCTGTATGAAATGTAGAATTATTTTTTGTAGATCTGAGAAAAATGATGTTGGTATTTTAATAGGGATTTCACTGAATCTGTAGATCACTTTGGGTAGTATAGACATTTTAACAATGTAGATTCTGCCAACCTATGAGCATGGTATGGTTTTCCATCTGTTTACGTCCTCTGCTATTTCCTTCCTCAGTGTTTCATAGTTCTCCGTGTAGAGGTCATTCACCTCCTTAGTTATATATTTTCCTAGGTATTTTATTTTCTTTGTTGCTATTGTGAAAGACATTGAGTCTTTGATTTGGTTCTCAGTTTGACTGTTGTTGGTGTGCATGAAAGCTACTGATTTGTGTACATTGATTTTATAACCTGATACTTTGCTGAATTTATTTATCCATTCCAGTAGTCTCTTGGCAGAATCTTTGAGGTTTTCTAGATATAAGCAGATCCAGTGTTTGGATCAGTTTCTTGAGCATCAATCATTTTTATGCTCATTCATTCATTTGTTCTCTCGTTCTTTCCATCAATCATTAATTTTTTTCTTTTTATTTCAAGTATTTTTAAGGACCTATTATGTGTGAAGTGCTGGGCTAAGTACTGGAGATAAAAATACATGATCCCTAAACTCATGAACCTCACAGTCTTGCAGGCAGACAATTGAAATACGATTGTATACGTGCTATCACAAATGGGTGTTCAGATTATAATGGAATCATTGGAAGGAAAACTCACTTGAGCCCAGCTAAGGGAGTCAAGATGAGCTGGAGAAGGATGAGTGTTTGGGATGGGACTCTGAGGCTGAGTTTGCCTGGAGGGCACTGGTAGGGAAGGCACTTCAGGCAGAGTCACAGCCTGAACACAGAGGCCGGCAAGGATAGAGTTGGAGAAAGGCACATAGTCCTGTCCTGGAGGGCACAGCCTGAGAGGCAGGAGGGGGACCCACCTTGTCAAGGTCGTGCATGCCATCCTCTGTCTTACACTGGCGCAGATGGGACATCAGTAAAGAGTTTTGACAAGATGACGACTGATCTAATGCATGTGGAGAGAGGTCATTCCCATGTGAAAGATGGGCTGAAAAGGGGAAAGAGTAGAGGCAGGAAAACCAGGGGGGGATGAGAGAATTCAGGTGGAAGGGAATGCCTGAACCCTGCCCCGGCATCCTGGGTGGGGAAGAGAGGCAGACCAAGGAGATGCAGGGGGACTTAATGATTGGTTATGCTTGAATTAAAAGCAAGCAAGGAAATTATTAGAATGCTGCTTAGTTTTCTGGCCTGAGTCGTTGAAGTATGTGGAGGTGCCATTCACTGAGACAGGATTCAGACGGAGGAGTGTGTGTGGGGTGAGGTAAGAAGATAGGCTCATGCTTACATGCGAAATTTGAGCTACCTGTGGGTCAGGTAGATGCAGGTGTCATCTGGGGCTTGGAAGAGAGCCTTGGGATACAATGATGGACTAATAACATAATCCTGGCCTTTGCAACAACTTGGCTATCTGATAGTTTAAAATAAGAACTTTGGACACTTCTAATATTCGTAACCCACAATATAGGCAGTTGTTGATTATGAAAACAGGTTTTCAGCATGAAAATGATTTTTCCTAAAGTTGGAGAAGTAGAAGAGGATCCTTTACCTCATGATCTCTCAAGGTCCCACAACCTGTCTGAATCACCGTGGCTTCCTGCTCTGCTCCTACTGGCTTCACTTGCCCGCGTGCTCTGTGGGGTCCCAGGCTTCCGCCCACCGCCTTCCTTTGAGCTGCCTTGGTATTGTCCTGTTTACTATGGCCATGTGCCAAGGCACCCCAAAACTTAGTGGCTTAGAAAATGATCATTTAATATTGCTCATGAATCTACAGTTTGTGCAGGACTCGGTGGGGATAGCTTGTGTTAACTCCATTCGGTGTCGGCTGGGGCGGCTTGGAGTGGAGGGGCTGGAATCTCCCCAGGTCTCGTTCCCTCTGTCATTCTGTCACTTACTCACTTGCCGGCTCCGTCTGGTAGTTGGTGCAGGATGTTGGCTGAAACCGTGGCTGGGACTACTTGATGGAACACACTCCAGGTAGCCTATCCATGTGGCTACCTGGGGTTTAAAATAACATGGTGATTGGGGTCCAAGGGCCCATACAATTTGTGCTTGAAAAGGGAGAGAACGTTGCCTTTTATGACCGAGCTCGGGAAGTCACGCAGCATCCTCTCTCCTGGATTCTACTCATGCAGGCAAAGTCCCTCGTAGGTTCAAGGTAAATAGACTTCCCCTCTCGACGGGGAGGGGCAAGATTCTGGAAGAGTGTGTGGGACATTTTTACTCAGTGGACATTTTTGGAAAATGCATTCTGCCCCACATGTATTTATGGTCCAGGTAATTCCCTGAACCTGCGCCCGGCCCGTCGCCTTGCATTGCCTGGCGCTTGCTGTCCTCGTTCCCTTGAGCATGCGGACGGGGCTCAGCCTCACTGGGTGGATGGGGCACAAGTTGTCCTTTTTTACATTCTCATGTCCAAACAAACAAAGTGATCAAAGGTGACAACATCGACTTGACAGCCCCTGGAGGGGAAGCCAAAGCCAAGAAAAATGCCTGTGAAGCCTGCGCCTTCCAGATTTTCCTCTCTTGTCAGCAAAAACAGTTAGATTTAGGGACTTGTAGTTAGCAGTGAGATTTAAGATGTTTGGTCACACAAATCATAAACCACAGGTCTTCTTGGGTTAACCAGGACAAATTTATGATGGAGAAATTACATTTTTTTTTAAAAAAGACTGTGAGATGAGCTAAGATTCCTTTGCCTGTAGGGCAATTTTTCCTTTTGAAATTTTGAATTTCTCATCAAGGTGAAAGGTACTGTTGGTGACCTTGTTTATGACCAAGAAAGCAATATATTTGCAGAGCAAAGCTCTTCCCAGGAAGTTAGTCTGTCCCTGACTTCTGTTGCAAAGCCGCTTTGATTTATCCATAAGCCAAACTCCCCCGCCAGAAGGGATGATTAAACTGGCTGACGGCTGAAATATACGAGGTCATCCTGATTGGGCGAAGCCACATGGGATGAAGATTCTCCACCAGGGCCTGGTGACCCTGGGCCAGATGTTTTGAGAAAATTTATAGATGAATGGAAAAACAAAGAAGATTGATAGAAATGGAAAGAAATAAATCCCCATTCTGAAATCACTGAAAACCAGAGAGTTTGAAGGAAACTCTGAGATAAAAGTAAATGGCTCACCAACATTTTTAAAGTGCTTGTGCAAAACACAGTGTAAAGCCAGCACTATATTTGTATAAAACATGGTGAAGCACCAACCATGGACACTCAGAGGAAGTGATTGCAGAAGTGTAGACAGGTAAGTAGATGCATCCATGCAACAAACTTTATGAGCGCTCTAAACATTACTGGGCACTGTATGAGGCTCTGCAAATAGAGTTTGAAAGACAGTTTTTGCCTTATGAGTTCATAGTCTTGCAGGGGGGATGGTTGGCTGAAGAATGGCCCCTAAAGATATTTGGGTCCTAATTCCTAGACCTGTGAATTTTACCTTATATTGCAAAAGAGCCTTTGCAGATGTGATTAAATGATGGGTCTTGAGTTGGAGAGGGCAGCTTGCCTTATCTGGGTGGGCCCTAGCTCTAATCACAAGTGTCCTTACCAGGAGGAGGCAAAGGGAGACTTGGCTTTGGAGATGAAGGAAGAGGCTGTGTGTCAAAGAGTGCAAGAAATGCAGTTCTAGAAGTTGGAAGACTGAGTATGGCTCTGCTGAAGGCCTGGCTTAGACTTCTGAACTCCAGAACTGTAAGAGAACAAATTGTGTCGTTTTAAGCCACCACGTTTGTGATCTGTTACAGCAGCAATAGGAAACTCTTATAAGGGATTTAGACTTAGTAGATACCTACATTATATAACTTTAGGGAATGTCCAACTGCTTTTCAAAAAATTTTTATGATGTAACTCATGATAAATACAAAAATTTCACTATTTATATCTTTGGCCTTAGGATTTGTTCAGTAGTCAACAATCAAATACCCAAGGGTGGTGGCAATTTTGGCCTCTTTGTCACTGCTCTTCCTAGAAGATTTTAATGATGGTATGAGAGAAGGAGTGGGACATTTGAGGAGACTCATTTAAGACAGTTCTCCATTTGGGGATATGTATGAGGTCATGAGGTTGTTTTTTTTTAAAAATAGATAGATTGAAACTTACAAACCCAAACAAATTTTATCCCTGTCAAATGTCCATTTGGGATATTGTATAATAACTCTAATGGTGTTGCCATGGCTTAGAAATAAGTTAGATTTCTCTTTTCCCTTAAATTCATTGGACCTTCTCAAGGCTGACATCTGCATCATCCAATGGAGAATCTGATGTCTTTTATAACTCCAAATATTCTCCAAAATCCAGTGATGAGGTAGGGCATGCACCTGTCTACTACTATTTTGGCTAAGGACAAACTACTTCACCTATACAGAGAGATCTTCATCCCGAAAGTGTGACTCAGATGAAGACTGAGTTTTATTTCCTAGTGTGTGTCTGTGTTTGCCCATGTGACATTTCCCTGAATCCAGGTCACCTTATGCTGTAAGAGGCCTGTTATTTTTTTGTGCCACTAAGAAAGTCATCTGCCCATTAAACAACGCATAACTCTTTACTAGAATTTTATTTTGTATTTATTGAAAGACATATTTTAGCCTTAGACAGACAGATTTAAAAAAAAATGTATCACTCTGTGCATGTCTGAAAAAGAAAATCTAAGTAAAATTGGCTGGGATCGTCCTGAAATGTCTTCTCATGCAGAATCGGACTCTTCTGAACCATTTTTTGACTCGACATCACTAGTATCTGTCAACGCAACGACGTCTTCTGCGCCGGGAGAAGCGTCGGTAGAGACGCGTTCTCAGAGCGCCCGCCGTAGGCTCTCGCTCGTCTCCAAGTCTCGCGAGGGCTGTGCGAGCTTCGAGGTTGGACGTCCGTCCTTCGGCCGCGAATGCTCGTCTCGAAGTCTCGCGAGGGCTGTGCGTGCTTTGAGGTGGGTCTTCCGTCCTTTGACGATGGGTATTTGCTTTGCTAGTGTCACCTTTGTTTCTGGCAGTTCTGTTTCTGCGCCTTTCTCTGAGCCCAGTAACGTTCCGTTTAGTGCTAAGTCACGTCATCTTTTTTTTAATGTGGTCATTTTCTAGTTAAAGCACTTTACTGAATCACTTTACTAGGAGTTTTAGGTTTACAGGGGAATCGGGGAGCACAGAGAGTCCCCATGGTCCCCTCCCCTCCCACAGGCATCGTGGGAGGACATTTGAGAGCACGCAGCACACACTGTTGCGTGGGAGTGGACACGGCGTGAGCAGTTAAGACGGGGTTTGCACACACACACAACCCCAACGGTGACCAGGCTGTGACCATCCGTCTTACCTTAGACCGGATGATTTGTTCATAATAGGAATTTATATCTCACAGTTCTGGAGCCTGGGAGGCCCCAGAGCAAGGCACCGGCAGCTCGGCGTCTGGTGAAGCTCGCTCTCTGCTTCGCAGATGTTGCGTCTTGCTGAGTGCTCACCTGGAGATTCGGCAGAAAAGGGACAGACCCCATGTGTCCTGTGGCAGAGGAGCCGGAAGGGCCGGGCAGCTCTCCGAGGCCTCGTTTATAAGGGTATTATTTCCCATCCATGGGGGTGGAGCCTGAGTAGCCTAGTCACCTTTCAAAGGCCTCCCGTCTTAATGCAATCACCTTGGGGTTCAAGTTCCAACATGTGTACTTTGGAGGCCCACATACACTCAAACCATAGCACCATCCCTCGCTGACGTGAGTGACAGGGGGACTAGAAGAAATCCTGATTTCAGAGATGTTAAGATGTGACAAATATGTGACTTTTGGAATCCCTGGAATTTATTCTTTGTTTAAGATTGTACAGTTTTAAATCCATGTATGATATCTCTGTGAGCTGCTGATTGCAGCTATTGTCATTTCCCGTATTCTGAATAAATAACAGCTTAGAAAGGGGACGGGACTTGCTCAAGGTCAGACACATTCAAGGACACTGACCTTAGGCCCAGAGTCAGCAGGGCCATCACGCTGATGTTTTTCTCTTGGTGGCAGTGGGGAGCATTACAGCACGCTTGTCATAACAGTTTTTGAGAAACAAAAACCCGTGCATACATATTTAATGTGGGAAGACAAATACTCTTGTTTGCTCTCAGTGTTGATTCCTGCATGGTTGATGATAACTATCAAGAAAGCATTTGTGCGTGTTCAGTGGGACAGAGGAGTCTTTGCATATTCGCTTTAGCATTTTCAAATGGTAATTGACTTTTTAGATGAATGAAGACAATTCCGTTTCCTTCCTTTCCTCTCTCCCACTTGCTCATTTGTCCTCGAATGTTATCCCCAATAGGAACGAATCCCAGTTTTTTAAAAGGTCTTTAAAACACTTTCATTTAAAAACCTCATTTGCAGGGACTATTGATTTAATTAGCCTGAGGTCATTTGTTGGATTGCTAGTGTCTCCATGTACTTCTGGAAGTGGAGAAGTGGGAATTATGGAGAAGTGGGAATTATGGGAAGGAGAGTTTATTAGCTTAGCTCGCGAACAGTTCAGTTAAGGTCTCCTGGCCACGTCTGCTCTGTTTTTCTGTGTGTATTCAACTACAGTGGTCCATGGTTTGCCTGTTTCCTACAGAAGCCACATAAATTATTAGTAAACACTGAAATATATGACGTTTAGAAGAGATGGCGTCATAGGCTAGGGCACTGTTTAGCCAGTGAGTTGATTGTTATGGCTTCTATAGCCAGATGGAGAAGTCACGGGGCAGGGAAGCCACTGGTATTTGTTCTCTTATGTGTACTCAGGCATTTATGGAGCACGTATCTAACGTGACAGTGAGGACTGGGGAGACCAAGGTAGAAAACATGGGGTTCCTACACTGTGAGTGCTGGAGGGGCAACCACAGTGATATAAGGTGTGCTCCTGAGGACAGATACGTTCAGGAAGTCAGCACTGAAGTCATTTTTTATTACCATCCCATCCCTGGGCTCTCCTTTGTTTTCCTTTTTATTTTATTTCAAAATACTAAGGGGGTACAAATGTTTTTGGTTACATGGGTCACTTTTGGAATGCTTGAGTCATGGCTGTAAGTGTGCCCATCACCCAGATAGTGTTCATTGTACTCATTAGGTAGGTTTTTGCCCGTCCCCTTTCTCCCTCCCCCCTGGTTGATTTCCGCTGAGTTTTACTTCCCTCTGTTCACGAGTGTGCTTCTTGGTTCCAATTTAATAGCAAGTATCTCTGGTATTTGTTGTTCCATTCTTTAGATACTTCACTTAGGATAATGGTCTCCGGTTCCATCCAAATTGTTGCAAAAGGCATTAATTAATCCTTTTTTATGGCTGAGTAGGACTCCATGGTGTATATATACCACATTTTGTTAATCCATTCGTGAATTGATGGGCAGTTGGGTTGATTCCAGATCTTTGCAATTGTGAATTGTGCTGCAATAAACATTCGAGTGCAGGTGTCTTTTTGATAAAATGACTTCTTTTCCTTTAAGTAGATACCCAGAAGTGGGATTCCTGGATTGAATGGTAGGTCTACTTTTAGTTCTTTGAGGAATCACCATACTGTTTTCCATAGAGGTTGTACTAATTTGCAGTCCCACCAACAGGGTATGAGCGTTCCTTTCTCTCTGCATCCACACCAGCATCTATTGTTCTTGGACTTTTTAAGGAAAGCCATTCTAACGAGTAAGGTGATATCTCATGTGGTTTTAATTTGCATTTCTCTGATGATTAGTGACTTTGAGCATTTTTTCATATGTTTATTGGCTATTTATGTATCTTCTTTTTAAAAGCTTCTGTTCATGCTTTTACTCACTTTTTCATGGGGTTATTATTTTTTTTCTTGCTGATTTGTTTAAGTTCTTTGTAGATTCTGGATATTATCCCTTTGTTGGATGTATAGTTTGCAAATATTTTCTCCCATTCTGTAGGTTGTCTATTTGCTCTGTTGATTATTTTCTTAGCTGTGCAAGTTAATCAAACCCCATTTATTTTTGTTGTTTCTGTGATTGCCTTTGGGGTCTTAGTCATAAATTCTTTGCCTAGGCTAATATCTAGAAGAGTTTTTTCTACATTTTCTTCTAGAATTCTTACGGTTTCATGCATTACATTTAAGTCTTTGATCTCATCTTGAATTAATTTTCATGAGTGGTGAGAGATATGGATCCTCTTTCATTCTTCTGCATGTGGCTATCCAATTTTCCCAGCACTATTTATTTAATAGGGCTTCTTTTCCCCAGTATATATTCTTGTCTGCTTTGTCAAAGATCAGTTGGCTGTGTGTGGATGGTTTTATATCTGGGTTCTCAGTTCTGTTCCATTGGTCTATGTCTCTATTTTTGTGCCAATATCATGCTGTTTTAGTTACCATAGCCTTGTAGTATAGTTTGAAGTCTGGTAATGTGATGCCTCCAGATTAGTTCCTTTTGCTTAAGATTGCTTTGGCTATTCAGGCTCTTTTCTGGTTCCATACAAAGCATAGAATTATTTTTTCTAGCTGTATGAAATATGACATTGGTATTTTAATGGGGAATACATTGAATCTGTAAATCACTTTTGGTAGTATGGACTTTTTTTTTTTTTTTTGAGACAGGGTCTCACTCTGTCACCCAGGCTGGAATGCAATGGCATCATCATAGGTTACTGCAACCACAAACACCTGGGCTCAAGCAATCCTTCTGCCTCAGCTTCCCGAGTAGCTGGGACTACAGGCGCGCACCACTGTGCTGGCTAGTTTTTCTATTTTTAGTAGAAACAGGGTCTCACTCTTGCTCATGCTGGTCTTGAACTCCTAAGATCAAGTGATCCTTCTGCCTTAGCCTTCCAGAGTGCTAGGATTACAGGCATGAACCACTGTGCCCAGCTGATAGTATGGACATTTTAACAATCTTGATTCTACCAATCCATGGTCATAGTATGCTTTTCCATTTGTT
This sequence comes from Cheirogaleus medius, assembly GCA_008086735.1. Taxonomy (NCBI): domain Eukaryota; kingdom Metazoa; phylum Chordata; class Mammalia; order Primates; family Cheirogaleidae; genus Cheirogaleus; species Cheirogaleus medius. The sequence goes on along the minus strand of VBSM01000865.1, from coordinate 4,009,814 downwards.
TGTATCATCTGTGATTTCTTTTCTCAGTGTTTTGTAGTTCTCTTTGTAGAGATCTTTCACCTCCTTGGTTAAGTATATTCCTAGGTATTTTATTTTCTTTGTAGCTAGTGAGCTATTTTCATTAGCTTTGAGCTAATGTTATTGAGTCTTTGATTTGACTCTCAGCTTAACTATTATTAGTATATAGAGATGCTACTGATTCGTGTACATTGATTTTGTAGCCTGAGACTTTGCTGAATTTATTTATCAATTCCAGTCATCTCTTGGTGGAATTTTTAGGGTTTTCTAGATAGAATATCATATCAGTGATATTCCTGGATCCTCCATTTTTTACTTTTCTGTCTGGGTGGGTAGGAAAACAATTTCTAGCTCTGATAATGATATATTAATAGGATTCTAGAGAGTTGAGCTTTAATTTAGTAGAAATTTTTACACTTTGGTGAGGTACTCCATGGTCATATGTATGTAACGTGATTGGTTTTGCCTCTCTGGTTTATTTGTTTATTCAAATGTTATTTAAGCACTTACTAAAAATCAAGACTGAAGCCTCTTTCTTATTCACTTAACTCTCTGCAGTACTGATAGGGTGATTTCTTTGAGCTCTACTCATTTATGATTTAAACTCTGTTTGGGATTCTGTATTGTGGTATCATACTTAGCTGGATCTCATTCTAACTGTGCCTGTTTCTCTCAGGCTTGTTCCTCTTAATGCAGATACCGCTGGTCCTTTTCTCACTGATCCTTTCTTTCTCTTTATGATTGTCGTCTTTTTCATGACTTCACCTAATACTAATATCTTTATGTTGATCTTACACACACACACACACACACACACACACACAGAAATATTCCCAATCTTTTTTCTTTTTTTTTTTTTTT